>NNCF01128328.1:62152-84410 GCA_002313205.1 Laupala kohalensis | reverse complement strand
GTTGAGTACACATAAAACTAAATTAATATGAGCCATACGGCAACACAATCATGCAAGAAAATAGTTTTTGAAATTGTTATAAGTTATTTAAAAAGTGCTACAGCAATGGCGTGATAAAGTACAAGACGGATTTAACTTTTATTAAAATCAATAAATTCTTTTACAGCGTAGAAGCACTGGTGCAGGAGGTAGTTTTTAACCGCGGATTTGAAGATATTCAATTTCATAATGTCTTTTATATTCTTGGGCAGGGAATTGTATAGAACGATTCCCGAATGATGCGGGATAGTAGCTTTCCAGTATTAATAAATTCTGTTAGTTTTAAACGTTTCTTATTGTGCAGAATATTTTTAAATGGGTAAGTCAATAATGAAGAAAAATATTCAATTTAATAATGTTCTGAAATTATTCAATTTATAAAAAAAAACGAAACTCAAAATGCCGGGACGAAATTTCAGTGCCCGATTGTTTTTGAGACGATTGAAACGTTTTACGACCCCCACATGTGCATCGTAATGTCTGTCACAATTAGTTTTATATTGATTTCCTTAGATATCCTCACTTCACTCTCAACGAAATCAATTGCAAACTTTCAACAACATATTTTTTTCGTATTAATTCGCTCTATTTCAATTTTGTTTTACAAAAGTACATTCTTATTCCGAAAACGAAAGTTAATACTTTAATTTTCTCATGCGATTCCCCCCCCCTCTCACTCTCTCTCTTTTAACGTCCTTGTTGCACCTGTCATTGTCCTATTTTCAGAAACCAAAGGGTTATTTATCTTTTTGTTTCCCTTTAGAGGTATTATGACTGTCGTGGAAATAAATTTAGCGCCGATATTCGCGTGGGATCGAGTTGCTGAAAGTGAAAGTTACGCTACAATGACGAGCACGTCACCATCCAGAGCAGGCTATTCATTTTTTCTCTTCTTCTTTTTTCGCATTTCGCGATCCATCTGTATAGGAAATCCTGTTCCTTTCTTTCTATTCATATGTTTCCCTTTTTACGTTCTGTATTCTATTTTACTTGTGTGGGTTTGAATAAACAGCTTGTTCATTTTCAAGAATTCTAGTAAATCAGAGGATGATTTTTTTAATTTTCGGTAGTTGCTTCTAATTCCTTGCTTGTTGAAGAAAAAAAGTCTTAGCAACAAAATTACTCTTACTTCGTCGAAGCTCTTTTGCCCCAGCTACAATAATAAATCATTTGCTTAAAAAAGAATAGAAAGTGACAAATGTGTGCTTAGAATATAGCTTCTTAATGTGTTTTGCCTTCCAAATTTAGTTGCCATTTTGGTTTTCCGAGTGCAGTGGATTATCCAAGCGCTGTCAAGTCGTAGTGTTTACGCACGTGTACAGAAACCTTGCCTGGGATTTTCTCCGGTTTTCCTTCGGGTGGAAGCGGATTTTTTAAAATAATGACTCGCTAGAGACGAAATCAATTGATATAATTATTAGCGAATTTAGTGTTATTTAATAGTTACGAATTTTCAACAGTACTTTCCGAATGATTTATAGTTCGATAATCATACGTATTTGTGAAATTACTTTTCTGTGTTTTATTAAATACAATATTTGTTGGAATTTGTTAATATTACAACATGTGTCGAATATTTTTTTATCATTAGGAGTATGTTGAAATATTAAATCCGACTCTGCCTTAGGGGCCCTTGATCGGAATTGATGGGATGGTCCTTTGCTTGCTTCCGGAGAGTCAATAAGTTTGTTTTCCTCCACGTGATCATACACAGTTTGAAACTTTTGCTGTTTTGACAATTAAGTTTGTTTATTTATTTTCCATAGAGCATCGTCGAAGTTTCCAACACGTAACGGTTTTTGTGTTTTCCCAAAACGAGTTTTGCTATAGTTTTCTAGACTACGTGTTTTCGATCAAAAGTTACACATAAAAACCCAGCTAATGAATTGTGATTTGATGATGATTTACGAAATAAAAATTGACGTCGTTTGTTTGAGTCACGTAATTCAGAAATACAACAAATTAAGAATTTTTAATGTTGCAAATAAATGCAAATATTTTATTTTAAAAAATACGATACCGGAAACATTTTATTTTCACATAATGTTCCTAATACATCAAACAAACATCTTGAAAATATAATGCAGCGTATGTGGTAATATTTCATAATAAGAAAAAAATATTATTGTTATCATAATTATTATGATTGTATTGTAATAATTATTATTTAGTAATAATAAATTTATTGTCAAAAAAGCGGGACAAACTATATGACCACATAGGGGATAATGAACTAAGTTACTCTCCGGAACCATCCCGTCAATTCGGATCAAGGGCACTAAGGCAGAGGCGGATTTGAGATTTCAACATACTCCTAAGATAAGGATAGAAATAATTCCGTACGTTATAAAATTAACATAATACCAACAAATTTGTGAAATATATTCATGAAACACTTCAAAGTTATTTCAGAAATAATAATTATTACTATATGAAACTATAAATTATTAGGAAATTGTTACTATTAAATGCCACTAATTTCGAAATATATTTCTTCAATAAATGCCGCACCTGGGCAAGAGTCAAACGAGTCTGTATAAACAAATTCAGCTGTACCCAAAGGAAAACCGGAGAAAATCCCGGGCCAGGATAATAATTAGTATTATTATAATAACGCGTAAGGCTTTGAGTTTTTCCTGAGCGAGTTTTGCGATTGGTAAAAAGAACAAAAAAACAATAAAGTAGTAAAAAAAGGAGTGCACAAGAGAACGTGTGTAGAAAACGGAATATATANATATATATACATAAAGCGGAAGAAGGAACGTTCGTCTTGAGGATTTCTAATTAATACGCGTCAGATGATGTGGAATGGTACCGGTGTGTCAGTGACGGGCCGGCGGCGGACGTCTGAAAGTGAAAGGCTGCCAAGTCCCCCCCCACCCCTTCCAACCCGCATTTCGGTGGCCCGCACTCGCCCACCACCCGGCAGGAGAAAATGCTGCTCCCTGCCTGTTACCCGATGATATATATGAACACGTTTTTTCGTTGTTAAGCATCTCTTGCCCGCCATGGTGGCTGAAGAAATTTGATACGAATGGTTTGATAACTCAGTGTACATGTTTTCAAAGTCTTGTTACTTCGCCTCGAGAAAATTCAACGTAATAAAAAAAATCGTGACCCGAAACACAAAATGAGTTTATCAGTTTATTGTATATTAGTCGTAGTAAATTACTCAACGTGGTGATTGGCAGTTTGTAACAGCTCTCTTTACAATATATTATTTCTTTACTTATTGTCAGTCTAATTGGCTTGATGTTGGTATTGCGGTTGTGCACAGTGTAGCCAACACTTTTACTTCGCCATCGTCCATAAGAGTAATGGTAAGAGTACCTCGCGTTGTGTTGGCAGGACATTCGAATTTCTTTGAACGTAAATCTATCTCCAATATCGGCCATCAATTCAATTCTCTTGCTCAAGTNATATCGGCCATCAATTCAACTCAGTTGCTCTTGTGCCGCTGTTCTGTTCTTTCTGCTTCGAGCCAAGTGTGGAGCGAATACTTTGTGTCTTTGTTTGTTGTGTTGTTAACTTATATTTCTTTAAGCGAGTAGTCGTATTTCTGATTACCCTAAATATTTATTTGATATTATATAACTATTTATCATATTTACGTCTACGGTACACACTGGCGGATCTACACCATAGTCCGAGGAGGAGGGGGTCTAAAGGGGGCAGCATTTTTGTTTGAAAATCATGTTTTAGAACGAAAATTTTATAAATATTAAATTGTTAATAAAATATATCAAATCATTAAATACGTAATCAACCATTAACAATATTAAATAGGAAGTAAATTTATTAGTCGTGTAAAGTGGCAAGGTATGTCTCTGTGCGTTGAGAGTTCAGGTCCCCTCTCCCCCGCACATGCAGCCCGAAAGGTCTCGTGGTCCTCCTTTGGCATTCCGCGTGTGCTCTCGCCGCTTCCTTTCGTGCCGAGGGCGAGTGTTTTATGACGCTGTCCCTAAAACGAATGACGNCTCTTATACACATCTAGATGTGTATAAGAGACAGGAGATATACTTCCCAGTGACCCATCGGTGCTGTGGCGGACAAGAGCCAGGAGCTACTGGCCGCTCTCGGGTTAGTCGATAGCACGAGTGAACATTGACAACAATCAAACGGAGATCGTGTACTATTCGCCCCTATGTAAAAGTTTCGCGGTGAACCTCCCCCGTCTGTGAGACTTGCAACACAACACTTACCGTGGAACACATTCTCAAATATTGTACCAGCCGAAGGAGACTCGGGTAAATGAACCGACTTTGATATGCCTTTTTAGATTACTTCAGATCTTTGGCGCAGTATCAGATCGTTATTTGTATGTTATGTCCATAAATGAATGGGGGTTCCTCCCACAAGTTCTCGGCAGGATTTGGATTTAAATCCTTTTCTTCAAATTTACATTTTTCTTCTCTCTAAATTTACACCTTCCTTTGTTTTAGGTATAATGTTTTAGGAAACTGTTGTCTCTTTTATCCTGTCTGTTTATTTTTCGAATTATGGTATTTGAGGAGGGTTTTTAGTGGGTACGGTCGAGTCATTCGACAAGTCCCACACGCGGGGAGAGTCGTGTTGGCTCTCTTTAGTGCGTAACTGCATTTTTCCTACCTGTACAAAAATGTTAGGGTTCTAATGACCTGGATGACGGCGAGCCGTAAAGCCCCAATAAAAAAACGTTTCGCTTTGTTATATCCAAACTTCTCTACGAAGCAAAGTTAATCTGAAACTTAACCTCGTTAATCCGTTACTCCAAAAGTTAAGGACACTTTACGGGTAGAGGGCAAAAGCACCGGTATTCGTGACACCGGTGAAGAGTGAACTACTCATCCACACTATTCGGTATTCGGCGAGCAGTCGCTGGATATTCGCCGAATGTGGAATGTCTGGAGCCGCCTCGAGGTTTTCAACTAAGCTTTTTCTTACGTAGTGCAGACAAATTCGTTACCTTAAATTCCTCGACATAATAAAGAAAAGAAAATTAATATTGCTAGAAAGATCTGGGTTTAGTTGACTTCGTCCCGTGTTGGTCCGGTTGTCTTTTGAGACCTCGCAACGCAAATCATCTTTTACTACATCGTGGTATTTGTAATTGGGAAGTGCAGCGAGCCATTAGAGCTCACCTGCGTGGGACTAATGTTAGAACATGGGCCGCACGGCACACGTCTAGGAGTAGTTAGTAATAGTAAGAGTAGAAGGGGGAAGATAGAAGAAGGAGGGTTCGCTGCCGTACATGAATAGAGACATTAAGATGAAAAGCTACAATTTCTTTTCTTCCCCTCCCACCGGGAATCGTACTCGGGAGCGTTCGGGTGACGAGCGAGAGCTCTCTAGTCCCTGAGTCACTGAAGGGGCTAATCGCAAACGATGAGTCACTGTATATAGATTATATAAGTTGAGTTACTTCGCGGAAGAAGAGTAACCTGACGTTTATGCGTGTTCGCTTGCCACGTGTCAGATTTATGTGAGCATGGTTTCGTTCTGCGGTGAAGAGAACATAGGCGACTTCATAGGAGAGGTTACGCTTCACTGTTCAACCTGATAAGGTTGTAGTTCGTTTTGACATTGAAGAGAGGGACGTTGTGACATTCCTCTCTCGCTCACAGTCCCGGTTGTTCTGTTTAGAGTCTATTGGCTCCTCTTCGCGGCTGTTTCCTTGGACTCAGAGGGTTTCGATTTTTCCCGGTAGTTACACACAATTTCAAGATCGATAAACCTGGTTCGACGAAACCTGCTATCTCTATTTTTTTGGGTATTTTTTTCAATAGGTTTATCCTTTATCCCGGTTCCTGGACTCAAAGGTCATTCATTATCCGGATTTTAATTCTCTCTCTTTCGTATCATCTCTTTCTGACGTAACATTACCTGACGGACGGAACAACTATCCAACATGTTTCCAATACTTGCCTTACACACATCATTATTGTTATATTCTCGTGGAATTTTCTAAAAACGACTTCATTCCATAGAAGATTAGGCCAATTTTCGGATGTGTAAACTACTTCCTTTTTCATAAATAGTTATAATTCTTGTCTTTCCTTGTCATTATATTTACAGTCGTATATTATATTTGTCAACGTCTTCTGTACCTTCCCCACATAAAAAAATCTCTATTTGTATTTTTCGCTCAGAACATTCGGAATCACGAAAATTAGAACACTTCAGTTCACGTCTGAGGATGAAGGTTTGGTGTAGGCCTGTCCGATGGGTTTTGATGGCTCGCGCGCTATATTACATTTCTCATCCAATATTTCATTAAATTTGGGGCCACAACTTTGTGTTGTAAATGTATTGTCAGGATTAATATTTGACGTGACATCCGGTGAGATGAAATAGAAATTTGTTTTGGGAATTACCCTTATGCATTACAATGTGGAAACATTTTATTAAAAATGTATTCTAAATGTTAAATATGTTCTAAATATTAAAACAAAGTGTAACAATAAAAATATATATTTGTTAAATTTTTCAGTTTTATAACAAAATCGATTTGTTGATGATCGAAATATGTCCTTACAAATAAATATTACCTATTCGTTTTATTATTAGGGCAAGATTCCGTCACTCCCCATCCCCTGCCGGCCTCGTCGATCGAAAATGTATTTAAAAAATGGATCTGGGGCTAAAAAATATTGGACTGCGCTGCTCTAGACAATATCTCACTGTTTCACCAAGTTTGATAAACATCCTTTGAATGGTGAAGATTCAACTACCGGATAAACTTAGAAAAATCCGAACAAACTTATCAGTTGAAGAATTAATTTATCTCGCGAAGTTTTCTGCGCTTTTGGAAGAAAAACAACAATTTTTCATTTCCCTGTTAGAAAAAATTTGAAGGTCTTCGTACCGGTGTCAAAACCATTTCCTATATTTTATCTATGAAGTAATTACAGTTATGGTAAAAAAATCTTATGTTCGATGTGAACGCGGTCGGTCGCATACGCGCTGCGCTATCTTTGAAGCTCCATTCCGAGTTTTTCTCGTAGTATTCTTTGATCGGAATTGATGGGATGGTCCCTTGCTTGCTTCCGGAGAGTAAATTAGTTTAACCCACAACATCCGAGTACCTGCTCGTTAAGGAATTTTCACCTGGCCGTTGGCGATGCAAATTAGTATACTGTTCTCCACGAGATCATACGCAGTTAGTAATGATTTTTGTACGATAAATTTATTTATTATTATATTTGTTTGTTGCAAACGAAGACTTGAGCGCCTCTTCTTCTCTTTCCTCTTGTGAAGCGCGCTTGACATTGACGGCGATTCGGTTTCGAAGCGGATGCGTCTTTGGCAGCTCCGCACCCAGAGGCATCGGCGGATGAGGTTATTTAAGCGCCCAACAACAGTTATTTCGAGACACTCATCACTCTTTTGCTTTTCAACTTCGAAGGTTTAACTCGTCTATTGAAATCACTTTTGCGAAATTTTATGATTCGCCTCGCATTAATATTTTTCCCTCGATTGTTTCAATTTTTTGTTGGAACCATTTACTTAAATTGATTTTTTACCATTTTTGCGGCGTGACAACCAATAAAGCACGATACCAACCCTGCAAGGATTAATTGAACAAGAACATAAAATGTGCAAGACCTCGGCAGTTCAACTTCGCACTCACTGGCGGAGGCATTATTTTCTGCGGCAAGAATTGTTTTAATCACCTGGAATATATTGATAACTTCCTGCATAGATGACACATTAGAATGTATTGAATATCTATAGCTTGTTAGGATCAGTGTACAGCTGTTATTTCTTATTAAGAGGAGACGAAATGAAAGGAATGATTGCTGGGGTAACGCGTAACGCTGACGAATGATTGCTGGGGTAACGCTGACGAATGATTGCTGGGGTAACGCGTAACGCTGACGAATAATTGTTGGGGTAACGCGTAACGCTGACGAATGATTGCTGGGGTAACGCTGACGAATGCCAGTTTGTCTTCTGCATCTAATGATCTCATGACCGGAAAAGGGAAAAAAGCGTTTGCGACTAAGTTAGTGGGGAAACGGGAGTATCCCAACAAATTGTACTTCACCTGGCCCTACTTAAGGCCGGATCTGTATTATTTCACTCCGTTCTATTAAGCAAGCAATTATCGTATGTATGTGCGTATCCAGGCGTTTTTTATTCTTGAGAACGACCATTAACAATCTTTATTAAATTCTCATTCCACGGGTGTTTCGAGTTGCAAAGGCGACCTACCGTCTGATTTCTTCGGGTCTTTCGAGTACTATTTGGATACCCATATTATGGACTCCCAAGGACTAATAACTTTGTTGCTTCAATACTTCAATGAAATAGTTAACGTCCGCTGGAAATTATGTCGTGGTCATTAATCCCATCTTGGCCCGGGTTTTTCTCCGGTTTTTCTTCGGGTAGAGGCGGATTTTATATACTGTCTCTTACCTAGGACCGGTGGTCCATTGTAATAATTAACCTTGAATTTAGTGTTATTTTAACAGTTACGATTTATAAAGAATATTGTGCGAGTTATACGTACTTCTGAAATAACATTTTTGTGTGTTTCATTTAGTACAAATTTGTTGGTATTATGTTAATACTATAACACGTACCGAACTATTTTTATTGTTAGGAGTAAAGTGTTGAAATGTTAAATCCGCCTCTGCCTCAGGGCCCTTGATGGGAATTGATGGGATGGTCCCTTGCTTGCTTCCTTCCGGAGAGTAAATTAGTTTATTGACCTCCACGTGGTCATACACAGTTTGTACGTGCCTTTTTTTACTTACTAAATTTATTTATTTAATCTTTCGTATCCTATATTTACTAAGTCGTTCCGCTGACTAATATGAGGAACGAATGGAGAAAATCACAAAACAACGGGAATGGTTTTGATAATGCTGTAAGTCACAAAATTTCGCGCGTATGTAGTAGGTGAATGACCGAGAGTATTTTATCCGCCCAGATTTTTTTTACTGACAACGAAAATAGTTGACTACGGAAGAGGATTGTTAAGATCTGAGGCGGATCTTGACCGTAATCAATACCTTTAAATAAAATACATCAAATAAATAATTAACAATCTGGTATTATTAATAATAACAATTATTTATTTCAGTTATTAATCTGGTATTATTACGTTCATTAATCTGGTAGTATTAATTTTATTAATCTGGTATTATTAACAACAATTATATTGTTAATAACAGTTACAATTATAACTAATCACAATTACTCATTGGTAACACATTTACAAAGTTTGCCCTTTTTACCTTGAATTTTATGTTAAGAGGTGAGGTGTATAGCCCCTTCAACCTCCCCCCCCCCCATATATCCGTCACTGGTTAAGATTAATCACTTTTTAAAGCCGGCGCTGAGGAGTCTTTGAGTTCCAGCACGGCAGCGTACGTATCACAACAAATGGTAGCATATGAATCAGGGAGCCTTCCTCCTTCAGATGAATGATGTTACGTCTCAGTCGAGTGTAAAGGGATTGCGCTGCTCTTCCGATATCATCTCGCGAAGTGAACGTATACACGTCGGCTCTCCTCCCTTCAATTGAAACGAGATCGTTTATCGCCCGCGAAGACCTGTTCTGCTGTGTCTCGTCTCGTCTTGTCTCGTCTCGCTCGCATTGTTCTCGGAGATTCAAAAAGCTCCATCGGCACCCGATAGACGCACAGGTGCGCTTTCTCTCCTCACACTCGAGATGTCTTCGGACAGGCGGGTCTTACGTTGTTTTTTTCTTTTTTTAGGAATCTTATTCGTACTTTCCCTTTCGAAAGGAGACGAAACTGATGTACCTTTTTAAAATGATCTTGTAAGTTGTCTATTTTTGTTTCGAAACAAAATGCCCCAACTGCTGATTTGAGTTTTCGTGAGGAAGAGAAGCGTTGCGGGTTGAAGTAAAAATCGTGTACATCAATTACGAGGAGACTTATAATATTATTAATATAATATTAGACGAGACTATTATCAATATCCTTATTAAATGAATTATGATACAGAAATTGGGAAATAGTATATGTCCGAAGCGTTAGGTAAACCATATCCAGTTAGGTTTGGATTTTTTTCTCAGTGTTTTCGTTTCTTTTCATATTGATACAAACGAGTCATGTCATTTAACATGGACAGATTCAATCAATTATTTACGACTATTTCCTCACTCCTTTGCCATTTCGTGTCTCTCTCCTTTGTCGTTTCTTGAAGGTGAAAACGATCTTGCAGGAACAGTTGATGTGGTGGCAACCCAGAGTGTTACCCGCCGAAACCCGTGTAACATGCTTCATTGCTCAATAACTTTAGTTGTTTTGTGTACAAACGTTGGACCTATTGAAGACGTAAAGTGCCTGTTCATGGACCTCACTCCTTTGTGTGCCGCCAATTTTTCCATTTGCCGTTGAATGACTTATTCGTGGAAGTGGAGCATTTTTTGTACTCGACTCGCCAGAAATCGTTTGAATGACTGCTTCTCCTGCTACGTAGTTTGTTGTCATCAGAATGTAATTGAGAGTAAATTCCTTGTGGACAAGGAAGAGTATGCGCTTGTACTTGTAGACTTTCGTATGTGCTTTCCTTCCAGAGAAAACTCGCTCTGTTCCAGGTATTAACGTCAATTAATTCAATTAAAACCGGCAACTAATACGAGCACTGAGTAATCCTCAAAGTGAGTGAGTTCTTCTATTTTGCTTTCGTGACCGCCAAAGGGGGTTGCGTGTAGCGGTAGGGTATGGGGGAGGACGGCATTTGTCATACAGGGAACATAGTAGATTCATGCCGTATCTGCTATAAGTATTCTGAACGTCAATCAAACCCCTTTCAAAGATCCTAAAGCTCGTGGAGATATTTCTCAACTGGCGTGGATTGTGGACGGTAGTTCGAGACAATTCTGAAGCGGCGGCGAAATCACCTCAAGTACTTCAGTTCGGAATATATATTTCGAATTCATATAATGTATTTTAACTCACAACTTCCGAGTACCTACTCGTCGACGAGTGTCCGACTTAAGAGCTACCAGCATCGGAGCCGCTGTGGTCACTTATCCCCTGAAGAGGGATGTGACCCAGGTTAGGTTGGGTTAGGTTACGTCAGGTGGAAGTTGTGTACGGTCTTGGGAGTCGAGGCGGGTGGTGCAGTGGATAGCACCCCTGCGGCCATAGCAGGAGCTCCGGGGTTCGAGTCCCGGTACGTCGCAATTTCGCTGGCTGTTGACGGTGTAATATAATGTATGTCAGATATTCTAATTTCGCTTATGCCTATTCTTATTTTTACTTTCATTGGGTTTTTTTCTTTCGAGTATTCAGTGGAAAGGATGGGGGTAAGTGACGTTACCCGATCCCCTCTCTTTGCGTCGAACACTTGCTCATGACGAACACTTGCGACGTATCTCCCGAAGCGTGAATGAGGCTTCGTATTTGAATCCTCATTGCCTTGAGCGTCGCCGTCGCTAAGCCAGCACTTTCTCCGGCGCTCCCTACAAGCGACCGACCAACGCCCACATGCCAACCGCACTCTTTCATTACTTGCTGCTGTTTCTACCTCATTCCGCTACAATCACACTTATGTGATTGATTAATAGTAAGTTGTTGTTTTGGTTTTTGTAATATTTCGGATCCGTGTAATCGTGTTGAACCATTTCCTCTCCCTTCGTATTGTTCATTCTACATTATATCTACTGAGAATAGGTTTTCATGCATTTAGGCCAGACAAATATATTTTTAAAAAAGGACTTTCTTCACTCAGACACGCGTTGACTCTATCATCTCCGATGTGTCCGCACTCGATCCTCTCGTAGCTTTTGGTTTATATGGCATCTGAATGACACGATTGGCGTCCACCACCAACTGTTGTGCGCTAACTACTTTATACCAACAAATCAACACACATCACATTCTATACATCAAGCAGATGACAATACGACAACGAAATAAGAATAACAGACACAATATTTATAATGTATCTTACATCTTTTTCCTCTCCAACTTACAAACATTATAGAAAAAAGGGGGAAAATTTTTAATTCCCCCTCTTATATACATTATCTTACAACACGCAAATCATTTTTTAATTATATTACAATAAATCCAATTGAATTTCTCCATATCGGTTTTTGTTTTTGCATCTGTTATAGTTAGAAATGTGGATCTTTTTTTAACATTAACCTTTTTATCTAATATCTCAGTCTCATCCAATTAAAATTTGCTCCATGCTATTGGTGTGTAGTGCTAATTCTCGAGAAAACCAATTCCTAGTAATTATGTTCTCATCACAAATAAATATTTGCTGGAACTTTATTCAAATGATTCCTATGAAGGCGAACTTGTGGATTGGCGTATGACACCCCTACGACGCGGAGTTCGTCGTATTCATCACTGAAGTCTGGTAATATTAGAAGTTACGCTATAGTCAATTCTCACAACTGCTGCCATAGTTACAGATGCAATTGTATTATGTACGAGCCCTAACGAAGGGAATACAATTTCCGAATCGTTGGCAAGTAAACGATTAAAAAAAATTTTGTATCGATTATCTGTCGTGTGGTATTTCAAGTGTGAGACAGTGCACTTGCTACTCTGCCTTAGCTTCAATACAGCGATGTCGACCCTCATCTCTCCACAGACAAAGATCCGATGTCGCGCTTCGGTTTCCGAAATTTCTCTTTGGACGCTCCAATGCTCGCTTCCGGAAAACCCTACTTCCGCATTAGAGAACGTTTTTACGAAGTGCACGAAACCTCGAGACAAATCCATTCGTGTAATAAAATGGCGACTACCTTTTTTTTAATATTTTTTTTTTGTGGGGCTTTACGGCTCATGGCGACATCCAAAGTCAAAAACTTGTACAGGTAGGGGAAAATGCAGTTACGCACTAAGGAGAGCCAACATGACTCTCCCCGCGTGTGGGACTCAACCATATACCCACTAAAAACCCTCCTGATCTACAACACACCGAAACATATCTCACAACATACATCAAATGGAGGGGTGGGCTAAAATGAGGGGGGCACATAACATGAGGGGGGACAAAAAATGAGAGGAATGAGGAAAATGAAAGACACCCTAGCCTTGACAGGGTCGGGATCGAAAAGAACAAGAGGTGACCAAGGGAGGTCAGAAAAGAGAAAGGAAGGAGTTTCGCACAAGTAAGTGGAAGTAATGGGCGACTACCCTTTGAGTAAAAATATATAACTGTAGGTAAAAGTATCTTGTAATGTGATTTACCCGGATGTCGAAGGAAAAGACAATGAAGTCTGTATGATGAAAAGATGTCATTCACATTCAGTATTACACGCTGTAAGTACTGATCTTGTTCGTGTGGGGCTTAAGTTAACTCTTGGCCCTATATTCGTCTAGAAAGAATATTCTCAAAATCACGCGAGCAAATAGGATTTCAGATTTCAGATCACTCATCACCGGCGAACACGGTTACTTTATGCGTAATTTTATTAGTGTTGTCACTTCACTCGGCGTTTTGTATTCGTGTAGCGTATTTGACTTGTTTGATGTGGGACTAAAAACCGAGAAGAGGACGGATACGGGTGTTCGCGTATTTGCCACAAGATAGCAAATACATCGAATGCAGACAAATAACTCACCTACTCTTGGCCGTGTTTGGGACAATATGGCAAATACACAAATTCTCAGTGCCAACTGAAGTGCCAGTATTTGTTGCACGCTGTGGCGAATGTAGACCGTATTCAAGGGGGGGGGTAAATTTTATAAATATTATTGTCACTATTATAACTATTATTGTAAATATAATTATAAATATAGCGATTGTGTATTTTAATATTAATTTGATAATACATTAATTCATCCAATAGGTAATTTACAATTTATCGAATAGTGACCAAATTTATTATTGATAATTGTTTGAAATGGTAAATACATATTAAAATATAAAATTGAAATTAACAAAATGTATCTTTATCTGTCGAAAGTTCATGTCCAATAGGGGAGGCTATAGCCCCCTTAGTGGCGGTTCCCCGATTGCATGGATCATGCTATGCCGCATCGGACAAGAAAGGGAAATGTGCAGTTTTTGAAGCCCAGAGTCTTTTGAGCAAATCTCCTTTATCCTCCTCTTCCGTTTTCTCCTTCTCCTTCTCTTTCCTTTCTCAATGGCTCCCTGTTTGAGCAGAGAGCGAGGTCAGACTTTCTTCTTCCGAGGCGTACGATTTGCATACAGCATGTTCTGTTCTACACAACGACTTCCTTCTCTTGGCGATTCCTTGCCGATAAATTATTGACCACGGTACTTGGTTGTCCATCATGTATGTTGGCGTATTTCCTTTGATGACATGGTGACAGCTATGTGGATTCCTGGTTTCCCCCTTTTTTTTTATTTGCTCATAAAAAACTTTTATATTTCTCTCTACTGCTTGATGCCTTCGCGTAGATGCTTCAGTCAATTTCCATCCGCTGAAATAAACGTATTAAAATTATTCCATCCTGGCCCGGGTTTTTCTCCGTTTTTCCTTCGGGTAGAGGCGGTTTTTTTATACAGGACTAGGTCTAGGCTTTGTCNATTTCAATTCTTATGATTTTTAAACACTATACTCAGAATAATCTATAGTTCGATAATAACTTGTACATGTAATTTTTTGCTTAAAATTACAAACATATTGACATTCTATTAGTATTATAACTCGCAGCTAACTTTTTATCTTATCTAGGAACTGATTTTTTTTTTGAATCCGCCTCTGCCTTAGGGCCCTTGATCGGAATTGATGGGATGGTCCCTTGCTTGCTTCCGGAGAGTAAATTAGTTTATTGTTCTGCACGTGGTCATACGCAGTCTGTACTTTTTTTGACAATAAATTTATTATTATTACTTCTCGGTTCGTTTCTAACCTACAAAATCAATGTAATTTAATTCTTTGCAAAGTCTGACCGAAAAGAAAACATATTTTCTCTCGACTTATGTTTCTGAACTTTGTGACTGATTTATTGTCGCGATAGACAAAACCCATCTTTCGTCCCAAAGTTGTGTAGAATCTGCACGAGTGCGTCTCCCTCTTTCGACTCCATAGATGACATCGCGGGTATCACTCGTAAAACGAATTTCTAGCTAAAATACGTGAGATGCTCGGAAACTCTGAACATCCAAAATGAATCCTGGAATAAAGTATGAATGAACCCGTTTTTAGGAGCATCCGGGCTATATCCTTTTTTATTCTTTGGCCTCCCAATTTCGCTGCACAATATATGATTACTGCTTTTATGTCAGAGTGTTATATTCTACTAGTGCCAAATCGACTATTCCTCGTTAATTGGAATCATTTCGTATTGTCGATTGTGTATTATATCTCCGATACTTAATTGTGTACTCTTCTCTTGTGGATAGTAATGAATCTTGGACATAACTACGACAAACGACTTATAGAAGAAAATCAAGTTGCGTTTTAACAGTTTATAATAGTTTCTAATTCTATTTTTCATCCCAGATATCCGGACTATTAATAGCGAAGTTAATTTCATTGTTTTATATTAAATAATTATCCTCAAACAATCTCTAGACCCATTGGTAGCTCATTGCTGACGTGCTCGCTTTCCTCTGTGAAACCTCGGGTTCGATTTTCGGTGGAAACGAAATATTTGTAGTTTATCTTTTGAATCTTTCAGACTCCCATGAATTATGTCCGGTGAGGTAACTCGTGTAGAGCTGAGCCTTGGTACCGCTCGTTGTCGTTCGTAATTGGCCGGAACGTTAATCCAAACTTACGATCCTCAACAGGTGGATGGGGATGGGGCGCATTCGTTTCTCTCTGGATTCGAACGAACACAGAGTTTTCCCGCTATCAATCTGATGGTGCGGTAGAGCCTTCGATAAGACTAATCTCACGATCTCTCGGGGATTGGAAACCGGACCTACGTGCACGTGGTTCGTGGCAACTATGCGTCGGGTAGGTACTGTTCGTAAATTATGTATGACAGGAAGGGTGGTGAAATGTGAGATATTTTTGTCTTTAATAATAATAATAATAATAATAATAAATTTGTAGTAATAAAACAGTACAAACTGCGTATGACCACGTGGAGGACAATAAACTAATTTACTCTCCGGAAGCAAGCAAGGGACCATCCCATCAATTCCGATCAAGGGCCCTAAGGCAGAGGCGGATTCAAAAATTTCAGCAAAAGTTCCTAGATAAGATAAAAAGTTAGCTGCGAGTTATAATACATGTATAATGTCAATACGTTTAAAAACGTTCTTTGGATGATTCGTTTGTGCGATTCATATAAGTTATCGAAAATTAAATTTACATTGTTATTTTATATATTGAACAGTCGTTGAAATGTAATACAATTGTATGATGCCTCTTTTTTATCAAAATTATTTTTATAAAATACTGTATCATTCGCACGCTGGGCTATCCGGTCGGTGCCACGTCTGGTCGTCGTAGCTTGACGTTTCGGCTACCATCTCGCAGTCTTCTTCAGAACTCCGTGGTAGTCGAATCATCAGACGCGGCGGCGCCATACGGATAGCCCTGGATCACATGACTCCGGCTGCGAAAGCCTTCGACAATTTTGAAAGTATTATTCTACTTAGTTTGCGATCGCGTAAGATCGGGGTAGGGGTTCGCTCAAATAATGGCAGTCATTAATGGCAGAGGTAGCGCTGCAATTTGGTATACTTATAAGTTACGGACAGTCCTTTTTATTGTAGTATGTGTAACACCAGATGCAGTGGCGAAATGAAGAAAAGTATCAAATAGATAAGAGTAAATGCAGTGACCTTGGTTAAAGGCAAGACGGTCATGTAAACCTTAGACCAAAATAAATGGGGAAAAAAATTGTAAATGGGAAATGTTGCTAAGTGCTATTGAAGCTTATCCGCATGGGGCGACAGTAAGGACGAGGTGGGTTAGTAGGGGCTATTGTTAAAAGATGGGTTTACCAACAACTTGGCCCACATGGATGTGTTCGTAGGAGTAGTAAGAGATGGATAGAAGAACGAGAATTCGCTTTTCACTCGTCACAGCTAAATGAACTGAGACATTAAGGGTGAAAAAGGTACAATTTTTTTCTGCCCCGATATTGTAGGTGAGGAGCAAGCACGCTAGTCCCTGAGCCACTGGAGGGGCGACAGTCCGTTGTCAATTACTATGTCATGTGTGACAGAAAGTGACGTTGTGAGTAAGTTATTGTCAGTGTGAGATAGGGCTGTCTCTGTGTGGCAGACGTTTCATGTCTCTCTTCCATCAACATTATTACTTCGGTGCTTTTCTGAAGAATAAGAAAGAATGCGACGACGTTTCCATTTCCTTCATTCGTTTTAACATTTTCAAAACTCTTCTCCGCTTTTCCTTTTGCCTCTTAAATTCATCGCTGTTACGCGTATCACTAAGAAAAGTTATTTTGTTTCATTCCTAGAAAATATTTTGCATTATTTTCTGCGGTTCGTTTAAATTACTCATATTCTATTAATATTTGACATAAAAAGCCAAATTTGTTTCAGTTTACAACATTTCGAATAATAGATAACTAAATTAACCGACTCCTTTTATTATCGGGACTAAAAGGCTCGCCATTATTTAGTTCATTATACGGAAGTCATTGTTATTTTACATTTTCTTCGAGAAAATATGATTTGGTTTCCTGACCTGGGAAGTGGGCGCCACAACGTGTGTGGATGATATCTACCTTCATTATGTTCTGGTATTTTCTACACAACCCAGGACCTGAAAGTATTCTTCTCCTTATCATTATTATTTTATTTCATATTGGCATATGTAGGTTTGTCATACTACGCTGACATATTGTACAGTTCCTTCCGGAATCTCAACTCCAGGTTTCATTCGGGGTGCCGAATTTCGTATACGATCCCTGTGCAACATCGAATTAAAATTAACGAGAAGTACATCGGTTGGGGAGTAATGCTATTCGCGTAATATCCCGTGATTATGATCCGTAACTTTCTTTTTCTGAAGTGAAGGTTCAGCATACGGAAGTACCCATACAGATACTGTACGAACATGAGAGTGAGAATACATCTTACATCTGATTTTCCACAGCTTTGTCTTATAAATTTACGCTGTTCGAATTAGTAGTGTGTAGAAAATAGCCCGCGATGTAAGATGTGTTGGACAGCCCTGTCGTAGAACATGACGAGACACAAGTGTTGTGAAGGTCACAGAGTGACTGTAATTAAGAATTTTCTGGAGCAAATCAATTTGCGCGAAGTGAATCGGACGACGCAATGCGCCGTGACTTCTTACTGCGTCATTCACGACTGTTATTAAGCTCTGTTTCCTCAGATGGGTCGCATTTTCACTGCCGTATCCGTTTTTGTTTGCGTTTTACAAAGTGTTCACTCCAAGCTGGAACCACCTCTACACTCCAAAATTATGCAATATGGCGGCCTAACAAGTATTGCCAACTTCTACGAATTCAAGTTATATCCAAATAAATATTTATAGTAGTCACAAAAGCGACTATTAGCTGTAAAGAAATAACACAACGAACGAAGACACAAAAGTAATATTCGTTCCACACTTTGCTCGATGCAGAAGAAACAGAACAGAACAGCGCCACGAGAGCAAGTGAATTGAATCGGTGTTCGAGGTTGGCAACTGACTCAAGTTCGAATGTCTTGCCAACTGAACGCGAGGTACCCTTATCATTACTCTTATGGACGATGGCGAAGTACAAGTGTTGGTAACACTGTGTACAAGCGCTGTACCAACATCAAGCCAATTCGGCTGAGAATAAATAAATAAATAATTTATTGAGAAGTGAGTTGCTACGAACTGCCTAAGACCACGTTGAGGATAAGGAAGAAATTTACTGCCATAATATACGAAAACTAATAAACACAGTGCATTTTCATTCATGATTTTTTTTCTTTCTTCAGTTTAATTTCTCAAAGTAAAGCGACGTGAATTCGAGTATGTACTCCGCGGTCCGGTTCTCGCAGCATCGGAAAGAAAAACTACAGCCGTAATCCGCCTTCGTCGTCCTCAAGTCTTCACCTTTTCCAGTTTAGTTGAAATAATAATAATAATAATAATAATAATAATAATAATAATAAGTTTATTGTCTAAAAACAGTACAAACTGCGTATTACTAATTTACTCTCCGGAAGCAAGGGACCATCCCATCAATTCCGATCAAGGGCCCTAAGGCAGAGGCAGATTCAAAATTTTTTTTGCATAAGTTCCTAGATAAGATAAAAAGTTAGCTGCGAGTTATAAAACTAATAGAATGTCAATATGTTTGTAATTTAACGCAAATATGTTTGTAATCGATGTAATATAATGAAAGCGATCTGTAATTATGTAATATTTTACGAAAGTATGGACTTCTTACATAGCGACAGTGCGAGGCATTTTTGAAAGGAAAACTCCTCTTTCAGGAGAAGGCGAATGATTGAAGAAAAAGAAGAATTACATTTTCAGACTCATAAATATGAAAACCCCACCCCATCATAAAACATGGAAATTGTGGAATACTACGACCATATTACGCACAAGAAAAGGTGAATCTTTGTCTTAGAAACAGTAAAGAAAATTGTAATTACGGAATTATGGTGTTTCCCTCACCTACTCCAGACTAATGTTGGTTTCCCAAGTTCCCCGGTAACTGAATATTTCTCCCAAGAAGCGGTTATGTGGAATACTAAGCGTCATGGCTTCGACCACGCCATAAGGGATTTCTTTTTCATTTAATTTGGTCACTGTCAATTGTGACAACTCTGTCTACGATATAATCATTACAGAGTTCTGTTCGTTCTATATGGTTCTTCTGTCTGCGCCGTTTGCTTATGTGTTCCGGAACTCGTCTCTTTCGATACCAGCCGTCATCTTGTATCTGCGAAAATGTTTCTTAATAACCCTATTTCTAATACATAATATTATAATTTAATATAACTATCCTTCTCATCAATCTGTTTTGTTTCATCTCTTAAACTTACAATTTTCTTCCGTACTATTTCCTTCAGGAATCTTGGTCTTTGGGATCCATAGAGATCACAATCCCTCAGCTTACGGTCGGGTGTCTTCTCTCGCTTCACGCAAACGCATTGTTTGTCCAATTCTGATAAATGAATATTATTAGACATACTTTTCTTAAGAATATGGTATTGTATAGTAAACGCATTGGCGACCTCATTAGTCTTGACGTCAGCGTATGTTTCCTCGTTAAGAAAGTCCATATCATCATCAATTTTCGTGGCGCATTAGGAGACGGCAGCTGATTTCCTGTTTGCTGCGGGAGCCACTCCTTCGTTTCCTGCGAAGCGAAAGAAATGGACAGCAAACATCACAGCGGAAAGTTAATCCTTATGTTGACTCGCCAGCTTTTTTGGTAAAAAGAAAAAAGAACTATACAAGCAACATTTTTGAAACATCATTTTACCTGAAATAAAAAGTTGTTCTATACTGACCAATATATATATGATGTGTCTTATAGATGTCTTATCTGATATCAGATGTGTCTTACGTTCACTTGTTTCAATTTCGTTCTTATGTTGTTCTCGTGCCCATACTCGGAATATGGAAATGCGATTTTTATACAAACCAACTTTTGTTATGTCCAATTAACGATACAGGAAATGAAGTAGAAGTACTTTCTCGTGAATCCAGAACGTTCTGACATATGTAATGGAAGCTAACGAGGAAAGGGCAATATGTTTCGATATTTCTTGACCTTCAGTCTGAGAAAAGTTATTATCTCAGAGATTTTCGTTAACAAAAGAAGTGATGAGTTGTTTCGTGAAAGAAATTGTTATGTTTATGGCCGTATCATTGTTGCTGTGTGCGTGGATTGTTTGCATGGGCTCTAATGACCTCGATGTTGACGAGCCCTAAAGCCCCAACCAAAAGATAAAAATGGATTGTTTGCCATGTGTTCGAGTGCATTCGGCCCACTGTAGAAGTTTTTTTATTTTCTTTTGCCCGCGTAGAATCGTGCCTCGTCCCACTGCGGTGTCCCACTGTGAGAAAAGAGTTCCGTAGAAAGTGAGAGCCAGCCTGCCTTCCACCTTCCTTTAGTCGACGCCGCCACGGCAACACTCACTTTCCGTTGACCCACTGGCTGCTCAGCCTACTTCCGTGGCCAGGCGCCGCGCTGTGTTGCGTTGCGTTCTCACTTGCTCTACTGAGCCACACTGAGCGAGCATTCGGGGGAAAGTGCTTTTGTCTCTCTCTCAAATGGACAAAGGATACAAGGTCCAGGTGAATTTCAGGTCTCGCACTTCCTGAGTATTTTACGTCCGCACTTTCCACGATTTCTTCCGCAGCGTCCAAAAAAATTCATTCCAAGTTACCGTCAAATAATATTCACCATTTTTTAATACAGACTGTTCCCGAATTAATGGCACAAACTTTAAAATTGGTTCAGGACACGATAACAATCATTTATTAAATAGGAATGTAAGTGCGCAAAATGAGGAAATACATTATCTCGTTGCTGGAATATCCGCACCGTGAAGCACCTGGCATCTTTGAATGTGTACGCCAGTCGCTCCGCCGACGCAGTCAAGCACGTATCCCTATTGACGTCACAACTTTGAACAGTTATTGAAAACATCGCACTTGTCAATAACCACTTTGTCTCTCCCTTCATTTCTCTAATTTCTTGTGTTTGCGCCACATCGCGTCACTTGCGCCCATAATAATAATAATAAATTTATTGTCAAAAAACAGTACAGACTGCGTATGACCACGTAGAGGACAATAAACTAATTTACTCTCCGGAAGCAAGCAAGGGACCATCCCATCAATTCCGATCAAGGGCAATTCCTAAGGCAGAGGCGGATTTAAGCAAAATTTAAGCAAAAGTTCCTAGATAAGATAAAAAGTTAGCTACGAGTTATAAAACTAATAGAATGTCAATATGTTTGTAATTTAACGCAAATATGTTTGTAATTTTACATGTACAAGTTATTATCGAACTATAGATTATTCTGAGTATAGTGTTTAAAAATCATAAGAGTTGAAAAAACACTAAATTCACGATATATTGGTACAATAAACACCATTGTTACAATAAACATATTGTTACAGAAATGATTGTTGCGGTTTTCTGTACCAACCCGTACATTTTGTACCACGAATTCGGGATTATTCTCTACACATCCCTCGCACTGAAACTGATTTTGAGTTCATTCCGAGATATCTTGAGAAGAATTTATTTCTGTAGAAACGTGCGGATTCCCGTATCGGCGTGATATCCGTGAAGCGTTCGGTTGTTTTCCTCGTCTTCGTGGAAGAGAGTCCGGGGGTTCCCCGTGGGATGCGGATACGGAACTCTATCAGCTACCATCA
>NNCF01128328.1:51309-61768 GCA_002313205.1 Laupala kohalensis | reverse complement strand
TTGTGTTATTTATTTGTATTTTTTTTACAGCAAATTATTACTTTTATGACTTCTATTAATATTTATTCAGTTGTCAATCCGAGTTAGGCAGCTATGTTGCGTTATTTCATGAGCTTGTTGTGTGTGTTTTTCCAGATACGTGATCCGATTGGGTGTCTCGAGTGACATAAAGTGGATTCATGCATCGAGAGCAAAAATGTGTTTCGCATTTCTTGGATACTTATATAGAACCTTTTTTATATTCATATCATTACATTCTTTATTTCTGGTACACCATTTCCGATCCCAAAACAAATTTTTTTAAATTACCGCTGTGCACTTCCTTCTGTGTTGTGACACACATTTCCAGATCTATCGAAAGTAGTTCGTTTAACGTTTAAATGAATACACCGAAATAATAATTTAATTTAATAATACTAAATTTATTGTCAAAAAACAGTACAAACTGCGTATGACCACGTAGAGGACAATAAACTAATTTACTCTCCGGAAGCAAGCAAGGGACCATCCCNCATGTTCCTAGATAAGATAAAAAGTTAGCTACGAGTTATGATACTAATAGAATATGAACATGTTTGTAATTTAACACAAAAAGTACTTTACACGTGCGAATTATGATCGAAGTATACATCTGCAGTGGTTCTCCTTTCACCCGATCACTCGACGTGTTTCCATGTTCCCGACGCAAAAGGTATCGTTTGTTCGTCCAATATATCTATCCCTCGACAGATCAATGAAGACAGACTCCTTTTACTTGCCATGTTGCTGCCTCCGGTGAATTAACTCTACTATTTACTTTCTTCAACAGCGCAATTATTTCTGCTGTGATGAGTTCTCGCATTTAGAGTGAGCTTTTATCCAGAGATACAATATGAGTTGTAAAGAAGTAGTTCGCGTCGTGTTTTAATTATCATTATTGTGTTTTTTTTATTTGTTCCGAACTTTCTTGTCGTGATGTTGCATTGATCATTTGGTCTCGCTAACGTGTCATCGAAATCTCTGTCACAGAATCGGGGCTCTGGTTTCGCCCTTTTTGTTGCCTAAAATTTCTTAGAATTTTTGCGACCCGCCGCGACGGATTTAATTCCATTTTGCCCCAGTAGCGCATTCGATCGCCATTTCTCGGGTTCGCTAAAATTATGTTTATTTTTATTTTGACATTAAAAAAAATATTGGTAATAGAATTACGAATTAGAAAAATTGAATTCACCTGTATTTTGTTGAAAATAAAATATTTTATTTAATTTTAGTATGATTACTTCCGAAAGAATTGTCTAAATGTAAGGGAACTAAACAGCTTTTACACTGGTAAACTGTCTCTAATCTTTTTCCCGTTGTTGCGCACACTTTGCATTTTCTTGAAGGTTTTGCCTTTGGATGTAGAAGAGATTTTTTCGATAAACTGTCCCCAAAATTTCCCTTGCAATCATAAAGGGCACTCCACAGCTTTTGATTTTCTTCCGACCGGCTAATACAAAATTACAACCACTTCACTCAAACACCAATATAAAATAAAATCACAATGAACTTCTGAAAAATTCAGAGAACTAGTAGAAATAAAGAGAGGAATGATTTCGAGTAAAAATACGTCGAAATCCGACCTTGAAGTACAAGAGGGGCGGGGGAGGGGCACTGCCCGAGTTTCCTCACGAACGGGTTGAAGCCATTGAAGACCCATTGCAGAGACTTCGTGGGTGTCAGTGAGCGGACTTTTGTACTGAGTAGATGAACATTAGGTGATATGATGTTGGACGGACTGGACCTTATTAGAACATGAACAGGATTGCGAATCTCTCAGGCCCCACTTGTGCATCATTAAATAAGGCAGGGAATTAAAAAAATATTAAATGCGGGAGGGGGGGGGTCCTTGAAAACCTCCATCGAGTGAAGAGAGTCAATTATACTATAAGATACTGATGTACCATAAAATGTCGTATTATGTATTATGAAGAACTAATAAAACTTATCCATATATTTCTTCCGTGTGCCCTACACGTAAAGAAGATGTGAGGTAACTTTCGGTCGGGTGAAAATGGCGACGAGCCGGAATTCGAACCCGGGACCCCTGCTTCGATCGCAGGGGTGCTAACCACTACACCACCCGTTCGCCTTGCACAACTGAACACCATTTCCACCGAGACCTATTAATAGTTGTTTGGGAAAATTACTTTATTCCGTTTGTAATAAATGTATTTTATTTTTAATTTTGAAACGAAACGTTGATTTGTTTGCTTTTGTTATTTGATCGTGAACTGCGTTGAAATCGTAGCGTATCCTTCGCGTCGCCTACTTCCTCACGCGCATCCACTCATTGAGACAAGAAAAGTGGAAAGAGGGAAAGAGGACGCACGTGGACTGAAGAAAGTGAGAGTGCTGCTGTGAGAGTGAGAGTGCTGATGTGAGCGCGTAGAGTATAAGTATGCCATCGCCTGCCTCCTCCTTCACCGACTTTCTGTTTCATCCTACAGACTCACTTTGACACATTAATTTACTTTCGAGGTTCGTTTCTTACGAAAATTTATGAGAACCCTTTTCCTTCACCTTCCCTTCTTTCATTTTTTTTCTTTCTTATTTATTTCGTGGAGAAAATTAGAAAGCGATGGCCATCAGTTTTGAGGACATTTTTTTCCCTTCTGTGTATTCACTTACAAAATTTATCTCGCTACATTCTAAAACGAATGAGGTGGCTCCTATTGAACTCTAGTTAATCCTCGTAGCTCTGCTCAAATGCTTCGAAAGTGATACTTGTGTTAAGTGATTTAATAGCTCGACCAATGAAAATCCACTTTCAAAACGGCGTTTCGATTCCAAATCGACGGTTCCGCCTTTTCCCCACTTCCGCACTCTCGATCCCCGAAACCTTTTCGCGATCAAAATTGGTTCAGATCGATCGCCGCGTCTGTTTCGCTTCGCTTTTACTCCGAATGGGTTCCAGTAAATTAACTGCTCCTCATAAGGTATTCACCGTCTGGAAGTTCGTAGATTGAAACTTCCTGTTGCGTCGCGTTTCCCTTTCGTTTGCATCGAAGTTACGAGGTTTTAATACGCGCGCATTTCCTCTTTCCGCGCTTCCAGATATTCACAATCCTCCCCTACAAAGTTGGGATCTTATTTACCATTACTTAGGAAATAAACTTTATTGTCAAAAAATCTGTTGCGAACTGCGTATGGCCACGCGGGAGATAAGAAACTAAATTACTCTCCGGAAACAAGCTAGGGACCATCCCAACAATTCCGATTAAAAGTCCAAAGGGTAGTGGCGGATTCAATAGCTCCACAAAACATTTTTTTAAAAACGTAGTTTTCAGTTTATTATTCCAAAATAAATCGTAGATATGATGTGCAGTCAAAATACGAGAAAATTTCCACCACTTCTCTGCTGGAAACCCGAGAAAGAACCCCGAGAAAAACCCTTTTAGATTTATTTTAGAATAAAGTTATGAGAAAATGTCGTGAATGAAAATATACTCAGAAAAAGTGATTAGTCATCGTGTTGATCGAGGTTTGCTACAATATTTCTATTGATTATTAAAAACTAAAATTCCAGCATTTGATAATAAGGATTAAAATTATAACTCGAGTTTTCTAGTTTCTTTCCTTCTTCTTGAGACGATTTCAATCCTACTTAAAATTACAAACATATTGGCATTCTATTAGTTTTATAACTCGCAGCTAACTTTTTATCTTATCTAGGAACTTTTGCTGAATTTTTTTGAATCCGCCTCTGCCTAAAGGCCCTTGATCGGAATTGATGGGATGGTCCCTTGCTTGCTTCCGGAGAGTAAATTAGTTTATTGTCCTCCGCGTGGTCATACGCACTTTGTACTGTTTTTTGACAATAAATTTATTATTATTATTTACTGAGAGAGTTAAATTTAAGCTTAGAAATACACTGAGGTTAAATAGATTATAATTTATGTAAATAAACTTTTTTTTTCCTTCTTAAATCTTTGCGAGATCGCACCGTCACTTAGTTACAAACTTTACTTATTAATTTCATGCCTTTTGGCTATGAGGTTCAGACCAGGAGGCACTGAGGACTTGGGAAGGAGAGACGTTGGGTTGCCAGGGAATTTACGGAACCGAACCGACATTCGTCAGGAGTAGGTGCGGGAAACACCGGCTGAAAACCTCACCTAGTTGGACCGAGTAGAGTTTGAACCCACGCTCTACCGCTCTGCGAGATCGTGGAAGCGGAGACGCTACCACTACACCACCGCTGTCGGTCTATTGGTCCCGATAGCGTACGGGATCGCGCCCTACCCTAGTAAAGAACTTCCCGGTTTAAAAGGAAGTTTTTCCGTTTTATGTGGGTATTTTCATTCCATTATGACTTAGTCTTCGTGAAGACCTCCACGTGGCTTCTCCCTGTGTACGCGTGGCGTCCACGTGAAAGAAAGGAACCGTTGAGGAGATACCGGATGTGGAAGTGGACGAGAACTGAAGAAATCGGTTCTTTTGCGATCATTTTTCATGTTTCCAACATACAGCGAAAGACCTATGACGGTGTCTCTCCGCATTCATTGATGGTAAACGGTTCGTTTGTCATAGGCGTGACCGCGTGGGTTATTCCCCGGAAAAAATGGAGGGAGCATCGCATCAGTTCCGACGAAAGCGACGTTAGAAAATCGTGACACTAATATCATGTGATAGAGAGTAGAATGGATTAGAATATTGGCGAATTTTATGTTCTCTTTCCGGTTTATAAAAATATTTATTTATGGGGCGATTTATATGAATAAAACGGAAGAAATGGAAAGTGTGGCGTGCTATTGCAGCTTATCTACATGGAACAATAGGATGTAGGAGTGGGGTGATAGGCTAGTAGGCTTAGAAGGACTTAACGACACATATTTACACTAGGATTAATGGGATGTAGATAGAAGAAGGAAGGTTCACTTTTCAGTAGTCCGAGCTATATGAATTGGGACATTAATGTGAAACGCTAGGTATTTTTTCTGACCCCACCGGGAATTGAACCCGGGATGACTTGGTGACGAGCAGGCACACTAACACCTTAGTCACCGGATGCGCAAATGTTCGTTTGAGATGAGTTATTCCTTTATATGTACATGATGAGGATATAATTAGGTGAAAACTTTGCGGAGAATTCGTCTAATTCTGACTGGAGTTCCTCAAGGGAGGCGGTTAAGCGGGAAGAAATGGACCGTGAGTTGGTGGATGTTGGAGCAGACCCTTCGAGAGAGAAAGTGCGATGCCGTGAAGGGTCTGGGTCCGAACGCAGGGAGTGGCTCGAGACGGCGAGTGCCCTGTGAAGGAGGCTCAGTCGACCTCTACACTTTCCCTCGGGGAGACGGGTCACGACGTCGCTCCGCGCAAACCACGCTTCGAAGCCTTTGAGGTGACGGGTCCTCTCCATTCTCCAAAAGAACTCCTCGGGCTTCTTCACTTTACTTTACTATTGATCTCTCTCGATTTTATTTGTTTGTATTCATCGGTTTATCTCTTGACAACCCATGTTTTGTTTTTCTTATGGATAGTGCCATGTGTAGCATAGAAAATGAGATAAAACTAGTCATACAAAGATAACGTAGTCATCACAAAGTGCATAAAAAGAGTTAAGCCATTCAAGACGAGCTGAATCATTCTAACTCTGAGACAATTAAGTTTCGGTTACATTCGTTGCTTATTTTTAAAGTACTGTTGCACTCGGATTTTACCAAGAAAACTAGGATTTGGTCCTGATATCAGTCTTTGATGAATGATTGTGGAATGGGATCGGGTGATGTAGTGTTCAACGTCCCTGCGATCAGAGCAGGTGATCATGGGTTCGATTTCCTGCACGTCACCGTTTCATAGTGACGAATGATCACAACGACGGAAATTTTTGTCGAGGTGTTTAGGTTTAAGGAGAGTAACCGTTTTGGTGCTTTTCGTTTTCTGATCAGAAATTCGTTCGGCGACGATGACGTAGCATTTGAAAACGAGAGAAAGAGCGCAATATTTCGTGACGAAGCGAGCGTCGTATACGAAACAGACTCTGATGGAAGAGATTGCTGCTGCCTCCTGCATGGTTGCTTAGACTGCCACTTTCCCTGGCATTTCGGCTGCGGGAAAGGGAGATACCACCCGCCCACGCTGTGTACGGAAACAGGCTCCACCTTCCTTGACTACTTCCTGTATTCCATCCCAGGAAACAAGAACGTTGATCTTCGTCATTTATAGATTCAATTATCGGGTGACGAAAAGTTATTCCATTGAGGCTATCCTCACAGGGCAATAATAGATGTGATTCGTATGTTTTGCTTCTTTTCACAATGGACGTCAAAGAGATAAAAGAGAACTGTTCTAATCGAATTGTGCGTTGTCTGTGACACACTAAGGCCGGTATTATACGGTCATATCCGTATCATATAACAATCATATATCAGTGTTATGCACAACCTTTGATAAAGGTTGAACTATGATCTACGTTATCATTGAGAGAACATATGTCATATCTTCGAGAATTGAAATATGACATAGACCGTGTAATACTGACCTATAAGAAAACACCACATCGCAATGTGTAGCGTATTTTTTTTTTTAATTATCAAAATTTTAATTATTATGCAACAGTATTAATGAAATGGGAGCCACGTGATATTCGATGAGAAAACCTTTGCACCTTCGCGTCGTCATAAAATGGGTGCTGAATGAAAAACGACGTAGAACTGACGTCAAATGGAATCAGGGAAACAATAAAATCTCTGTTTTGTTTCCATTTATCTCTTCAGAATTCTGTTCTCGAAACAATAGTTAATTAAGACATTATACAAGTGTACATTGGAAAAGAATTTCGTAAATAACTTCGGACACCTAATTCTAGTTCGTTGGGTTCATAAATAATATCGACAATTTCTTCTATTTGATTGATGGCGTTTCGTATTCTTCTATTTTTAGTTCGTTTTACCCCACGAGCTTCGATGCAATTAACCTAGATTTCTTCCTACTACTACATTACTACTTCCAGGTCTCGGAAAAGAATGTCACCGTTCTGCTTTCTCTTTGCTTCGAAGCACTCTCGGTTTCTGGTCGCTTCCTACGTCGAACTGGTTGCACTGCGCTCCACCGCGGAATTGGAATTATTATTACAAATATTAATACCTCTGCTTGTAATATAGATATATTCAGTATCATGTTACTTTGCATGGAGCAAATTTGACTTTTAGGAAGAAGAAGAAAAGAAAAGCGTTGAATCGATGTCCGAGGTTGGCGATGGATTTAAGTTTCTAGACATTCGAATGCCTTGCCAACATAACGCGAGGTACAAATGTCATTAGTCGTATAGAAGTATTGGCTACACTGTGCACAAGCGCTGTACCAGCATCAAGACAATAAATAAATAAATAAATAATTGTCGAGAGAGCAGCTGTTAAAAACTGCCTAAGACCACATTGAGGACAACAAAGTAATTTACTGTCACTAATATACAATAAACTAATAAACGTAATGCGTTTTGTTTCCGTTCATGATTTTTCTTCTTCTGAAGTTAAATTTCTAGAAGAGAAAAGAAACAGGATTTCGAGTGCATGAGCTGTGATGAGAAATTGCGTGCTCTTAATTTGTAAACACGGCTGACCGTTCTCTCTTGAGTCGAGGTCCGCTGCTGTTCGGCGGGGAAAGTGAAGAAGGGCGGTGCGCAGCGATGCGGTGTGGAGGAACAGGGAAATAGCGAGAGAGCGCGAGGAAGGAGTCTTACTTTCACCCACTCCTGGACCCACCGCCCCCCCACCCCCCTTCCACCCCTCCCACCGTCACGGAGCGGTTTCACCCGGAAGCCAAAGCCCCGTCGACTCATTGGCTGGCTGGCTGCTTCGCTTCGAGTGTGTGTGTACCCACGCACCTTCCCAACGACGATGATTGGCCCGGTTTTTATTTTCTATGACAATTTAACTCTCGTTAACGTTTATTTATCCTTATAGCGATGTATTTTTAATTATAATGATTGGATACAGCGTATGCTTTTTAATTCGTTTTACTGCGGGGAGGAACGCTCGGTGCCATTTGAATGCAAAGAGAAGGAAGGCGTGAATGTAATTTTATTGGTCAGTTAGATTGGTGATTATGCTCCAATTCATCTTCCTCGCGATTAACAATGCGTTCGGGGTTACTGTGTGTGAAATGTGTAAGGGTTTATGAAGGTGGACCTTAGTTTAAAGAAGGCATTTAACTTGGGACCAATACAGTGAACACAGTAATTGGACAACATGTCGCTAACATTTGAATTGATTCGTGCTGCTAGATGCTATGACACGTTGTGCATTATCCTCAGCAGCCATCCGCCCCTATTTTCTTTTCTGCTTTTTCTCAGACTATTTTACGTGAATGCTGTGATGGTCCCTTATGTGTTGTCATCAAGAAAAGTAATTTAAACTCCTCATTGTCGCACCCAGCAGTGGCGGTTCTAGGCTCTAATGAAGGGAGGTGCGCTAACCGGGGAGCATTTTTGTTTAAAAATTATTGTTTTACAACACATATTTTATAAATATTACCAATTAATGAAATGCGTCAAATAAATAAATAACTATTATCAATCTGCTATTATTAATAACAACAATTATTTATTAATTTTATTAATCTGGTATTATTAATAACATTTACGTATTAATAACAATTATAAATAATTACAATAATGTGGTAACATTTCTCCAAAGTATGGCATTTATCAACTTCAATTTTATCTGTGAACAGTTCAGGTTCAATGGGAGTGGGGGCTATAGCCCCCGCGCCGTAGATCCGCCACTGGCACCCAGTATTAAACCATTCCTGGAAATAAATTTCGAAGAAAAAAATTGGTTGCTTTTGGTGTTAGCCGTATTGTGTTTAAAAAAAATTTTTATATGAAACTCTTGTGTACATCGTGTGTCTTGTTCGACTAAGTCAGTTGGTCTCTTTGCTTTCTAGTTGCCGTAAATCTTCGCTGAGATGAAGAACTGACTGGATTTAGGTCGCGGCGACCGTCAAGCTCCGACGTAGCAATTGTGGATCTCGTTCACGTTAGGTAATGCCGATTGCCGTATCATTAAGAACAAGTAGCCATTCAGACACTTTATTATGTGCTTAAGTGAATCTGTTATTACCTGGCGGTTGTTCGGACTTGTCCTAACAACTATAAGGCTCGTCGTAGCATTGCTCGTTTCTGGAAGTAGTGTCTTTCTTGTTGTACACTCATAAAAATCATGGCGACCAGATTTATTGCAGTAATGTGACGGCGTTGTATTGTTATTATCGTGCATACCACTCGCTTGTGATTTTTTTTAAATGTTATCACTTTCAAAATGGTATAATTCAAGGTATTAACTCACAACTAACGAATACCTACTCGTGGAGGAGTGTTTGCAACGTCAACNGAACCCGGGACCTCCTCCTCTGGCCGCAGGTGTGCTATCCACTGCACCACCCGCCTCCACCACGGCCACGTGGAAGTTGCGTACGGACTTCGGAGTCGAGGCGGGTGGTGCAGTGGTTAACACTCCTGCGGCCTGTGGAGGAGGTCCCGGGTTCCAGTCCCGATCCGTCGCAATTTAAACCTGGCTGTTGACGTTGCATAATTGAAGGTGTTGTCGAGTATTTGAAAACTAGTAGACGAAGACAATGAATTGTAATTCAAAACCTTTTTTCGTTGCTTTAAATGGTCACAACCATTTTTTTCATATTCGAGATCTGGCATTGTAATGAATCGAGAGACACGTATTATTTGCCACGTATAATGCAGGTATTTTCTAAAACTTAAAAGAATACTAAAGCAATCGTCGTGGGAAATGAGTGCATGATAGATCAGTGTTTATCCCGAAACGTATCTTTTTTGTGAGTTTCATCCAAATGGTTCGAACTGTTCTGGAGAAAAAGAAAATCGACAAATATGCATCTATTCCTCGCTTAATTGTATTTAAAAGCATGGTAACTATAAAAACATGGAGGAGATCAAGTGCTTGAAACCTTGTGAGTTACTTCGCAAGTTCCGTTTCGCTGTTCCATCAAAGCCACTTCCTTTCTTCACGATGTTCGTAAGTGCGTATTAATCTTGTCGAATCCAATGAAAATATGTGCCATATAAATAAATTCTTTCTCATATACATTTGTAAAATATTTAGATATATTTTCTATCCGGTTAATATAATTTTGCGCAATATCCCATTTAAATTTAAAGATTACTTTGTAGAAAATTGTAGTGTATAATACTGACTCAATTGTAATGAAACCCAATGTTTGACGTAAAAATGGAAATCAATTGTAAGAATATTCTTCTTGCGGCATTCGACGAATTGAATGCATCGACATTCTGCACCTTACAATTAAAATGAGTATTCGGCATGAATTTTAACAGAATGGATGATTCTTGATGTTACTTGATATTATTGTAAAATCTACTGACTTAATATATTACGGAAATCACTTAGTGTAATGGGCAAGATATTAGCTCGTAACATTTTTATTTACTCGTGTGGTGTAAAAC
>NNCF01128328.1:922-25058 GCA_002313205.1 Laupala kohalensis | reverse complement strand
TAATAACAATTATTAATCCGGTAACGCTTTTACAAAGTATGCCCGTCGTCGAAGTGCGTGGAGCGCAGCGCTCGGTGGAAAGTGGAACCGCGATCCTCTTCATCCGTCGCTTTTCATAAGAGAGGGTCGGAGGGTGACAGCTCACGCCGAAACTTAATTGACGTAACTGAGTCGTTTTGAATTTCTTCAGGATTTTGAATTTACGTCGTAAATTAGTCTACTAAATTAACAACATTACTATTATTAATGAAGCCACTTTCTTTGCAATAAATTAAAAAAAGTTCCTGTTTTGTTAATCCCTATATTGTTATCTCCTATTAAAAATATTTTAACTGTATAGTTTACTGATTTAAAATTTATTGAATAATATTAATTTCCTTCTGGTCAAATTTCTTGTCATATTTTCACCTTACATGATGCCCCCGAAATAATGTTTTGTCAGTCGTCACAACTGCATTATCCACTGGATTCAAGCGATATGTAGATTTCTGTTCCTTACTGTGATCTCCTGCCCGAGTTGTAGTCCGGTTTTCCTTCGAGTAGTGGCGGATTTATACATAGGCGGGAATGTCGTTAATACATTTGTTACCATGAATCTCGAATTTTTACTGCATTTAGGATCTACGATTTTTTTAAATATTACATTTATCTGTCCAATAATTTTTAGAAATATTAAATAGATTTATCCGCCACTTGATCTGAATTTATCCCGTGCTTTCTTCCGGAAAGTAAATTAGTTTCTTGTCCTCCGCGTGTTCATATGTAGTTTGCAAGTGCTTTTTTTTTTACCATGGTTGTTAGTATTGATATTCAAACCATAGAACTGTATTGAATTAAGTAAATTATGAAATCGATATTTTCGAATTGTTGGCCTCATCGTATTTTCGAACTTTTCTTCGTATATGGAGAATAATTGCAAATAAAAAATAGTTTTACTTCGATGAAAAGCTGATCGGGACGCTCTACGTTCTGCTATAATCTATCGACGATGTATTCTGTGCTATTGATTCCGTTTGAGGAAAGAAAATTCGTTTCAACCTGAAAGTTTATGGTGTACGAACGGGATTCCTTTATACATCTCTTCACTATCAAGTCTCAGAATTCACCGGAAATCTCGGAACGAACTCTGAGATCAACTCCACAACCCGTAAGTTAATTCGTTGAGTAGTGATGCAACTCCTCAAAACATATTTGTTGGAGAGTTGCCTAATCTGTTATTGCAAGGAATGTCTTCTTTTCTTCCCCTTTCCCTCATCAGCGGTGTTTTTCGAGTTTGCTCGCTTTTCTAGGCGAAGTGCATTTCGGCTCCACCCTCTCTCTCTCTCTCTTTATTTGTAGTATTTTTGTAAAGTGGTATTGAAGTTCATCTACTTGGAGCGATAGGAGGTGGGTGTTAGTAGGTGCGACGGATACCTAGATTCACCAACAACTTGGCCCAGGTTGAGGAGTTAGTAGAAGTAGTTAGTAATAGTTAGAGTTATTGATTCTAGGAGGGGTTGGATAGAGGAACGAGGGTTCGCTTTTCAGTAGTCACAGCTATATATATATGNGCTATATATGAACTGCGACATCAACGCGAAAAGCTAGTGGTATAATTCGAAATTCCTTGTAGACTTCATCCCTCTCTGGCCTTAAAAGAACACATATTTTTATCGTTTTTTATTATTCATAATACTAATATTTTTTTAAATCTTGAGTTTATTATCTGTGCATTGGTGCTCATGGAGTGGTCTTTTTCTCGTTTACGAAGAAACGTCAAACAGCGCTCCGGTAATAAATCGTTTATGATGCGGAAAAATAACCAAAAATTAATTTCACGAATGTGTGATTTTTTGACATCGCTCCACCCCCTCTCGAACTCTTGTATCGTGAAAAACGTTCTTAGAAACTCTATTGAACTGAAAGCGAAACATAAAATATTAAATTTTGGTAATATTGTAGACAATTCTTTTGACTTTTTCGACTAGTTGTAAATGACGATATAAGAAACTTTCTCTTTTAATTATTCTTGCCTTAGTTTATTCATTTTCAAACTATTATTTTCCACCGTTTGATATCGAACAATGACGTATTAAGAACAACAATTTCAGAAAAGGAGCATCTTTGCCGTAGAGATGGAAAAATTGTGTTTACAACTTAACGTTCGATCCATCGATTGAAGGAAAAAATCGTCGACGATAAATAATTTCGATGTATTTATGGGAGATAATCTCCCTTCTCTACAGTATTCCTCGGGGATACGCCTATGACGTGAGACGGTGCCGGAGCTCCGCCCCTTCGAACGTCGTGCGCAGGCCTCAATCGAGTTCGAAGCTCCAGCCCCTCTCCCTTCTCCCCCTGTAAGCCACGCCCACGCGAAGCATCTGTCGCTTCAACACGCTTCTGCTCCCCCTCCTCTGTTTTTTTAATTTCCTTTTTTACTCATACACACACACAATACGTACGTTGAGTGCTTTGCCTTTAAACATTGGCATTGCGACACTCGTACTCTTCTTTGTCTCTCACTTCCGTCCTTGTTCCCCCTGAGAGGCAGGCGCAATATATTTGTTTCTTTTTCTTCTTGTAAAATTTCTCTTTGTCTCATACATCCTTCTAGTTTTTTTTTCTTTCAGAACGTCCCTGAGCTCTGTTAGTCGCATCACATATTCTTGATACAACTTATAAATTTTCTTGTGTGATATGTAAATACTCACCCCCTGGTGTCCAAATATTCCCATTTGCTTCTATCTCTCTATGAATACCGATCTCACAATCCCCCATAAATCTCACAAAATCCCACAATACATGAATCGCCGTCTCTTCTCCCTTCTCACACGTACGTTCCCATAGATGTACCTTTTTCAGAAAGCTATTAAAGTTGCCATGTTCAGTCAGAAATTCTAATACTGGGGGCGTCACTCTCAACCATTGGACAAACCTCCCTCTTTATATTCTACGTATATGAGAAAGTATTGTAATCGTGAAAAAATTCGGAAACGAGATTTTTGCGGAAATATCCGTTTTGGTGACCACTGATTCCGAAAATGTGGTTTTTGGCTGGACGTCCGTCCGGTCCATCCGTCTGTCTGTGCGCAGCACTCCTGTCAGAAAGGGTTTTTTTTTTTTTTCATTTTTCATCTTTCTTATTTAGGGTAGAATTTACTTCTGACATGTGCACGTGCTTTCAATTTTCTGTTTACTTGAACAAAGTTTACAGTTAGAAAATTTTTGTCGTTTTAAACTCAGTGATAAGGTTCTAATAATCATGTAGATATCAACTTGCACTTATAACTTGTCTATATATTGTTTTACGATCATATTGTTGTTATAAGTTCTCACATTGTTTTAAGTTCACGCATTAGGTTCATATATTGTTTAAAGTACATACTATTTGTCGTTTAGTAGAATAGTGTAACAGGTGGTGCAGGGATGAAATGGGTACTAAGGGATCACGTTGAATTGCCTTTCCTGAAGTAAAGCCTGGCCAAAGATAAAAATGTTAAATGGCAGGTGAATAATACCCAGCGACAGGGCTGAGTATGAGAGCAATGTCGATGATGATGATGATGATGATAATAATAATAATAATAATAATAATAATAATAATAAAAGCTGGAAAACGTGTGATTGAAATTCTTATGGGCGATCATACGTAGTATGTCTTGGTATTTTTATTTCTCAAACATCTTAGTATATCTTGTTTCTTCGTGTGACATTTTCTCTTAATGATGTTCTAAAATAAATCTGGAAGTGATGATAAATACTTATCCCCAGGCTGAGGATTTTTCGTTCGAATTTTGTACGAAAAACGGAAGGAACGAAGTGGTTTAAAGAGGGAAAACGAGGAAGAAAAGGTGCTATTTTACTCGAATTCGAGAAATCATTTTGCTTCTGTCCTGGTTCATTGAGTTAGAAATAAGTGTATGAAATCATCTCTCGTCAGAAGTTGTTTTTGTTTACGAGACCTTGTTCTTCTCCTTCTTCTTCCTCTCTCTTCTTCTTCTTCTTCTTCCTCTCTCTTCTCCTTCTTCTTCTTCTTCTTCTTCCAATCTTTAAATCGTCGCATTTAGAAGAAGGCTTACAATTTGCATGTTCACTACAAGCTCAGGAAGCATTATCTAAAATTAATTAAGTATTTCATGTTGATTCGAAACCATATATAAATGGATGATAATTCGCACGTCGTATCTCTTATAAATGATAAAATGCGCAGTTTGTACTGCTTTTTTGACAATAAATTTATGAAAAATAGCGTTGTAAGTACAAGAATTTGATGGAGTTTTAATACTCTTCCCTTCTCTTGATCGCAGCCCGAACACACTCCAAGGTCGCGTCTTTTCTAAGGTGATAACAGTGTTTACATTGCAGTGACGTTATCACCGCTCTGCACTGCGTCGCTGTCTTGGTGGCGCCGCGAAGCACCTGCCCTCCCTCCCCCCTCACTCCCATTGCGTCACGAGACACTCCGTGAATCCAAAGGAGATAAAGAGGCATCCGTCGATTTGGACGCGGAAGTAAGTGTGAACTGTTCCGAATGATGCGATGTCTGCGTCTATTCATTGAGTGGTTCCTCTCTGTTATTGTTAAAAGGAAACAGAAACCGGAAGGAGCCGAGGTTGCTATTTCTATACATGAATAAATGTAAATCCTATTAATTCGTTTCAAGCAAAAAGAAAGAAACAAAAACGCTTTCTATGGTGAATAGTATTTAATACTAAAATTATTATAAAAGACTAATATAAAGAATGAATTAACATTTATCTATCCTTAGATACGAACCAAAGATTTGTGATATACCTTTCTTGGTCCTTTGGCTCTCGGACCAGCTTATTAGTGAATGAACATCGCATCAGTAAGGTATCCATGGAGGTCTGATTCCAAACATTTTAGACCCTTTGATCTACTTGTCATTTACCGTCTCCGACTGTACCCTAATATAAAATATTTATTTATTTTACTGAAAGATTTTGAATTATCTGTCTAACTAATTTTACTTTTTGCATAATAGGTCGACTAAAACGAAATGCTACGTGTAAAGAAATTACCAGAATATTATGTAAATGTTTTGTCAGAAAGTTTTTTATATTTAAATTCGCTGTTTGTAATTGCTGCCACGGAGCACGCTCTTTTTAGGAGAGTCCCTCAAATTTGTTTGGATCACTTCATTGAATACAGATACTCTAATAAATTCACTTTTATTCCTTAAGATTCTCGTGTTAAATCATTAAAATGTATCAGCAAGCTTTTCCTTCCAATCAGTTCTGAAACAGGATTCATTAACTGAGAAAAAAAAATTTTTTTCTAGACGCTTTTTTAAAGGATCATTTTTTTTCCTACAAGAAAAGTACTCTTCGCTAATCGCTCATTTTGAAGCTATTTGTGTGAATTCCTTCTCCAAATAACCGCCATTTTCCGCGAGACCTTCATTTTTTTAAATTCTCAATGTTTTCGTTGTGGAAGACAATGCAGCTACGACTTGTCTCGCCTCCCGTCATTTTCTCTCTGGAATCTTCTTCGTCCGCTTAGAAATCGTTTTTGTGACATCGTCTAATTCGTGCGAACGGCCGCCGTCTATTGTCGTCTCTAAAAATCCTTCGCAGTTTTTCCTCTCTCGTGATTTTCGTCGGAACGCTTTGCGTTTGTCTTCTCCACTAGTCTCCCGGAACGGAGGCGCTTCCCATCTTTTTTTATTTCTTTTAAGGTTCTTTCTTTAGTAAGCGCTTGCAATTAGTTGTTTTTTCCCCTGTATCTCGAACTGGGATTATTACGCTTCTGAATTGATAGTAAGTACGTCCAGAACTTATTTCACCTTCTTGAGGGAACCCCAAACTGGTTTCTACCGCTCAATCGGAATTATTCTTTGCTCATGAATAAGTTTTCGATATTTTAGTAAATTAAATATGTTAAGTGAAACATTGATATAAAATTGTATAATTCTTTAATTGTTCACTTATTTCCAGCGTTTATATATACTTCGCCGTCCTGGACAAACCGCTTCTATTTAGAGAGAATCCAGTGTTTTGACCTTGAAAACAAGTCGAACAGACCCTATCGTAGTTAGTTACTGCCCTACGAGGGCGCATCGGTATTTTATTGTATCGGAGCCTTATTTGTTCATGACTAATTTTATTAAGATTTCAAGAATAAAATAATATGTTTTAAAATGTTATGAACTATGTCAGCTCTGACTGTTTTAAACATTGTTTTTACACCAGTGAAATCGATGTTCTTCAAAAGGACCATGAGTGTGGTTGTAACGTAATTTATGTATTTATTCTTTTAATTTCATAATTCATCGCAAGGTTCAGGCCATGAAGCTATGAGTATGACTTCCACAATGACTTAGATGAGGGAATTGGGAAGGAGAGATCTTGGGTTGTCAGGGCACTTATGGTAGTGAACCGATATTTGTCTGGAGTAGGTAAAGGAAGGAAAGCGCAGCCGAGCAGATTTTTTAACCCGCGCAATGGTGTCGTCGCTAGATGACCACTCTCGCTGTTTTATGCTGTACGGAATGGTCTGAATTTGAAGAAAATACCCAGTTGAGTAATAGTGGCGACCGTCTCGTGCCTGCATGCGTCAAGTTGTACAATAGCTACTAGCAACAGCCTCAGTCATTTCGTTGTGGCAGCGAGAGTGAAACCAGAGTCATGTCCCCCTCCCCCTCCGTCAAGGCCACCCTAACACACAGTGGGACGAAATCAATACGAAAAGTGAGAAAAATCTTCAATGTAGGTTGTAAGGAATGGAAATAACATTCAGTGTGGTTGTCCGGGTACGTAGAATGCATACTGCCAAATTTTACGAAATAAACCCTCCTACTACTTTCGTATACATTGCTGTAAAAATTAGCACTGAGCCAGTGTAAAATATCACCGAAACGAGAATCGTCGTGTGATATTTCTTGTGAAACACGCCCACCGTGCGGTGGAGGAGGTCTCTGAGCAGAGGACCTGTTGAGGACCTCCTCGTCGGGGGATCTACAAGAGAACACAATGCAGAGCTTCATTGCTTCGTGGGTTGGACATGTCGCGAATTGAAGGTTAAAGTGAGATAGTGGCTGGAAGTCCATTTCACCTGGATAGATTTCTAGCTATTAAGATGAACAAAATCCGAAAGAAATGAGAAAGCTTCCGTACGTTGATTGGCTCGCGCCCTCGTTGTTAATTATCTGATATTCTTTGAGAAAGTAATTCTCGTTTATGTCGAAACCAGTTTTGGGGAGAAAATGGTGTTTATAGCAATGCATTAAATCATAGCGATTGTGATTGTTACTGATAATGTCAGTGGGAGAAAGGTTTCAAGTAAAGTGTATTGGAAAAAATTAAACTTTTACTTACCTAAAAAAAAGTGATCAACATACTCATGAACGAAAGTATAATTAATTAACGTAATTCTGCCAATGGAGAACTAAATCTTTGTAACATATAAGATTTGTATACATGGATACATGCTTATGTCAACTCTAGCTTTTAAAACACTCCTCTTTGTCCTTTCGAAGATTAACGGTATGAGAAGAGAATTTATTTTTTAAAATTTCGTTTCTTTTAAATTGATAATTTTTTAAAGGACTGTTGTCAATANGTTTCTTTTAAATTGATAATTTTTTAAAGGACTGTTGTCAATACACCGCATATTCTTTTTTTAAAATATCGTTACATAGGTAACCGAGCATTGTGCAGACGTATTTTTCACGGTTTTAGTCTGCGGGTCCTCTATTCGGCGCCTTTGTCGTCTTCGTCATGTGCGTACAGATCGTGCAACGCAAGTAGCAGGCCATGCTGTTACGAACCGAGACGAGCATATTCGTAGATCACATTCTCTCAATACGCGTGACTTTTATTCACACATTAAATCGTCGTTGCTCGTTACAATTACTCATAAAACTAACCATTCCGACCCGAATTTCTCGCGGGTTATCTATCCTTCGGGTAGATGCAGATATTTTATACTGGCTGTCTAGACTCTTGTCTAGGGACGGCATCTATTGAAATAATATTTAAAAAGAAGAATTTCCGAATCTATACTTTATAATGATACGTACGTGTGTAATATTTTTTTGTGTAGTATATTAAATGCAAATTTTGTTGATATTCTGTTAATATTACTACGCGTACCGAACTATTTTTTTAATACTTATCCAAGGAGTGCGCTGAAGATTTTCAATCCGCCTCTGCCTTTGAGTTCGTTGATCGGAATTGATGAGGTGGTCCCTTGCTTGCTTCTGGAGAGTAAATTGGTTTATTGTCCTCCACGTGGTCACATACAATTTGTAACTGCTTTCTTGATAATAAATTTATTATTAACATAGGAATTAAGTATTGCAAAATTAGATTTATGAATGATTTGAGTAACATTATCTGGCAGAACTACATGAAGCATGGTTGCCTTTGGATATGGTATGAGCCTTTTCTAAATTCTGAATTTGCTCATATTTTGATTCTTTACCGTATGGATACCCGCGCTTGATGTTAACATAATTTATAATACACTTGTTTTTGTATTCTATAGACTAGAATTTTCTTTCTCCAGCGTTGTGGTAAAGTAAATCTCATGAATCTATCGACGTGGTCCTTTTTTCATATTTTTTTAAATTTCCTCTCAATGTTGGTTGGTTAGTGCTGTTTAGCACCAGCACACCTTGTCATTCTTCGATTTAACTGATGGGACATACTTACTTTTAGAAATAAATGAAGTTTTTCGACAATAATACTACATTTTCACTTCTTTTAATACTCCGGAGATTCACTTTGGATATTCTTGGAGGAAAAATCTCTTTTAACAGCAGAACCGTCAACATTTTTTTCGTATGGTAGTGTAGTGAGCCAACTCTGACCTTGCCTCAAGTTACAAATAGATTCGCTCAATATATTTTACTCGTAAATGTTGGGAGGGAGATGGCGCCATTCTCTTCCGACCAAAAGCTTATCTGTGTGTCTTCTGTAAGGCGTTGCCGCCATCTGCTTAAGTGGATCTGAATTTCTTGTTTTATTGCCGCCGCATTATATGGCTGTCTTGTTTTATAACTCTTCAAGTTTCAGCTGCTCGCGGCAGATAACGCTGTGTAGGGAAGAAACGCAGTCACATTCCTGCCATGTTCGGAAAGTGCAAGACGTTTGATAGAATACAGATAAATGTGTTCACCAATAAAAGTTTATTCAATCCATGATCTTGTTTTATGCTCGCGATGTAGTTAACCTTCGGCTCTATGTTGTGACTTTCTTGATTTTTGCTTGCGAATATGAGTAGCATTAGAATCTTGTATATCCATACTAATATATACAAACACGGGACCCCGAACTGAGTCTGGCATTACTTCCAATTACTTCTGCTAGGATCCTTCCTTTCTCTTCTCTGACCTCCCTTGGTCACCTCTTGTTCTTTTCGATCCCGACGCCATTAGGGCTAGGGTATCTTTCATTTTCCTCATTCCCCCCTCATTTTTTATCCTCAATGTTTTGATGTATATTTGAGACATGTTTTGGTGTGTTGTAGATCAAGAGGGTTTTTAGTGGGTAGGGTTCAATCATTCGACGAGTCCCACACGCGGGGGGAGTCATGTTGGCTCTCCCTAGTGCGTAACTGCATTTTCCCTCCCTGTACAAGTTTTTCGGGCTCCAATGACTTTGATGTCGACATGAGCCGTAAAGACCCACAAAAAAATACTAATATATAAATACGCAACGCAAAAGTACGTGTCACTTTGCTAAGTGATCACGACTCAACCACTGAAATCATCATGAAATTTGGCGACGAGATAGTTTACATGTAACTTTTATTTTTGAAATGGATGAAAAGAAAGATAGAAGTGGTTTTTACGATAGATGTCAGTAAAAAGGGAAAGAGAGTTACAGTCGCTTAAGCTGCGTTAACGGTTGGAGATTGGTGACAAATATGAATGGCAATATTGTTCACATCAAAGAGTTTTACAAAAAGAAAGTCCGTGACAGCTTACGTCTATCAACAAAAANAAATTATCGATGAAACCTTATTAAAATAGAAATTTAAAATACTTCAATTTAAGAGAGTGATTAAAAAAATTTAAAAAATCAGTCATCATCGATTGTAATGGATTATTTGTTTTGTGAATTTAACAAACATAAAAAGCATCTTTAAATCTTAAAATTTCGACAAATAATTTAGATTTTACAAGACTTTTAATGAAATGGAGGAACCGCGTCATACCAGTGTGGAAGAGAAAAATTTCCTCCGCTGCGTCTCCCGCGAGATGGTGTTGTGTATAAGTCAAGTTTTGGATTAAATTTGAATTATTATGGATTTGAAAAATTAGGATCCTGTACATGTTTTAAAAAAGCAGTAAGTATTTTGATCTTACAATATAGATAGATTTAATTCTTTCCCGAGCAAAAGAAAAGTAGTCTAAGAGAAATCACAGGCAACGCTGGATAATCATCTAGTTATCTTCATAAATACTTAGGACTTACATGTGTAATAACTGTGTATCTTGAATATAAAACCTTAATTTATTATTTAATTGAGACTGGAGGATTGCATTGACCGTGATGGGGTATGAAGGTGTGATTCCAGTTTAGAGTTCCTGTGCGGGGCAATAATGACAACGCCATTATCAATATTAAAACATTTGATGTAAGAACGTATTGTGATAAATAAGATTTATTTATCATTAAAGAACTTTTGTAAGGTAGTTCCATCAAGTATAAGCAATTCTTAGTTGTGAAACTTTGTTGATAATGTTGAGGTTCATCATTTTCACCATTCATTAAAATTACACTCGTCGATGATTCCCCACGTTTTACGAAAACTCAATGAAATTTGCCGCTTGCCTGATTTCTAACTTCAAGACATAAACCCCTATCTATGTTGGCTTCGTTTAGAGCAGGGGAATTGGGGAAGACATTTAATGAGAAATAGTGTATTGAAAGATCTAATTTAATATAAGAATTATAAATAAGAGTGCATGATACTCGGCATATAATGTATAAAAAAGTTCAGTTATGAACAAATCGCCAATAACGCGATTGAGTTATCTGCTGTAGGTTGCAACAAAAACTTCAATTCTAACTTACCAGCGTTTTGATCATTCATTTTCATAACATTTGAATAAGTGTGTGTTTGTTTGTTTATGAGGCCTGAAAAATGACATAGTAAAATATCCAAATTTTCTCGTGTGTGTTTTTACGACCTGTCAGAGAAAAGCCAATCCTGTGACGAGGTTGAAACTAGCTAGAATAATTTTTTTTCTAGGAGCTTTAGAGCTCGTCAAGGTCATTAGAACCCTTTAGAATAAATCGTCGTTTCATCGCCTTTTCTTAATTTGTGTTTCGACGACCCTGAAAGTAATTGTGCTCATGATCGAGAATTCCCTCAAGATAAAACGGGTCCTCGGTTTTTTAGGGTGCCCTCTGATCACTTCCTAAAAGAAGTGGACTTTATAACTGCTTCCCCTGCTGTTGGGTTGAATGAACAATCGGTGGTCAAAGGGCTACGAAGGAGACCGGAAAGGAAGGGATATGTGATACGTATTTTCGTATTCTGGAATATTAATTCCAGAATGCTCCAGAAAAATACAACAGCTGCTAATTGTTGTTGCTTGAATTCGAACAACGAACTACAACCACAAACGAAAAGTATTTGTTTTACCTACAGTCATTTATCAAACAAATGAAATTAATATGTGAATGGAGACAAAACAAAATGAGAGCGAATATGTTTTCTTGTGACGTCGGTGAACCAGAAGTTAACGAAACATCAAGTTCTGAATTGTGCGTAGGAATTCGTATAATTCCTGTTTGGAATATAAGATGTGAGAATTTATTAAGGCAATATACAATCTCAATATATCGTGACTGTACTTGAAAAATCGTAATTTCCATAGTGCTCGTAAATTGGCGGGTGGCTTTCGTGGTGTTTCCCTGAGGGGGGCGGACTGACCTTGGCCATTTCTCGTTTGTCCAAACCCTTGGAACCCGAGGCAGAGGCGGCGGAACCTGGTGGATGGCATTAGAACTTAAAAGAGTTCATTTCCTTGGCACTTGGTTTTCTGGACGTACAAAGCATTTTTAGAATTATTTTGCATTGTATTTCTCTTGTGTCTAAGTCTTGCAATAACAAACATTACGGAGGAAAATAAATGAATTTTCTTTACTACCTATTCGACTACATTTTTGAACATGTTTTTTAAAGTTGTAGGTTAAACGTTTTTTTTTCTTATATAATAATTGAGATAATTACTTTCACTGTACGTCATTTATTGTAATTGCGTTATGACATATTTCTTGAAAACAGTGCGTGCGGTGTTTAAAAACTCGTTTGACTTCTATCCCAGTGACGTGTGCAGGTTTGTAATTCATATGCATGGTATAAAAATTTTCATGGATCAATCTCGCACCATTTCTTTGCAATAACGTCACACAATGATTTTGCAAGAACTAATCTTATTAATTTTACACTTGTATGCTCTCAGAAATCATTATGTGCTCTGTAAAAGCAATGATAGATAACTTGTGTAGTTCTAGTGACGAGTTATCGCCGGCGAGCCACTTGCTTTTGACCTACAAACTCTCGTGCAAATAAAGTGTTTTATGAATTGTTACTGGCTCAATAGGATAGTTGCTATGCAGTCTTCATACGACTTCTTATGCACAGCTCATTCATCGTGCGGTAAGAACAAGATTTACGTAATGACTGGAATTAACGCTAAATGAAATTATCGTGTCATCTTGCAAAATTGTAGGATATAAAAGTGTAGAAAAATATATACTTAGTCGCATTTACTCGAGATTCCTCTAGCTAATTAGATTCTAATTATAAGCATCGTAACCATGGAGTCAGTAGCGTACGAAGGCAGGGGCGCAAGGTGTCTGCCTCGAAAGGGGTCACCAAATAACATTTAAACTTCCAAACTTAAACAAAAATAACATTTGAAACACTTTGAAACAGTAAAATAAATAAAAGTGGACCTTATTAAAAATTAAAACTCAAATCTCAATTCTTTTTAATTCATCGGAGCGTTCGATAATGTACTAGTAGGCATGGAAATATGTTTTCTAAAAATACTCGCGCCCTGAGGTGTAGGAACGCCACTGCTTGGAATTCGCCATCTTGGAAACAGGCCTTATCTTAAGAGGGGACCGCCGCTACCTAAAGTTTTGTTTGCTGTAATAGAAGTACTAAATCAGGGTAAATTGTTGTTAGTGTGGTTCACGATTGAAAACCACGAATTGAACGATTGAACAGAGTAAATTATTTCAAGGACGAATGACGTGAATATGTGTTTTGCACAAAGTCTGCTATAGGTCATCACTTTGAAATAAATGATTGGTTTTGGGTCTGAGTGGAGAACTTTCATACTTTTCGATTCTTTATTAACAGTAGAAAAACTTAAACTTTCTTGTTGTCGAAAATCGAGAGTTTTTAGAGGAATTTAGTTTGTCTCGCATTCTGCTTAACCGCTAGATCAAATAAATAAATAAATACATTACCTTCTTCTGATCCAAACATTCGTGTCTTAATATCTTGGTTATTTTCAATCGTTTCCTTGTATATTTCCGACGGAATCCATCAATGATCAACGTAGCTTTTTTGCAATACAAAGAGCTTTATGGCAATAAGTTTGTTCAGACTTCGAGTCTGCGTTAATTTCTAAATCCTTATTCAATAGTGACCGTTGTGTTTTTACGTATTTCACATATCCCTATGTATACGTGAAGAAATCGGCCTCTTGCCAGTTCTGCAGAAGATATACTCAGTCATGTTACTTTGCCTTAAAAAAAACGTAAAACATAACAAAACATGAACGGGAACTGTGTACTTAGTGTTAATTAGTTTATTGTGAAGTAGCAGTAAATTATTTTATTGTCCTCCCTCAACGTGGTTATAGGCAGTTTGTAACAGCTCTCTTCACAATAAATTATTTATTTATTGTCAGTCTAATTCGCTTCATGTTGGTGAAGTGCTTGTACTCAGTGCAGCGAACGCTTTTACTCCACCGTGTTATTAACTTGTATTTATTTACAACAAATAGTCGCTTTTATGACTAGAATTCACATTTATTCGGATTCTACTTAAATTCGCAGATGTTGGTAATTTGTGTTAGGTAGCCATATTGTATTATTTTCGTCAAAGTTACGTGCCTTTGAGTATAGCAATGTTGCAATTGTGTTCTTAGTCTTCACCGAAACCCCTGGATGCGTTCACACAAGAAAATACATATGACTGGGGGGAGTTGTACGAGAACTTAGTGGCATTGTTATCTTGTACATGCAATTTCCTAAGGTAGCGTTGCTAATTTTAAGAGTTGCCTTCATTAGTTTCGTGTGCTTCAAATTAGTGGAACTTTTCACATGCCAGAAGGTGAACCTGTACATTAGTACAAATCTCACCAATGATACAAATGTGTGAGTGTTGCGAATTCCGGGCTTCGCTGATATTCTTGCCGTACTACTGTATTTTTGCATATATTTCTTCCGTGTACCCTACAGGTGGAGAAGATATGGGATAACTTTCGGTCAGGTGAAAATGGCGACGAGTCGGGAATCGAACCCGGGACCTCTGCTTTGATCGCAGGGGTGTTAACCACTACACCACCCGTTCGCCTTCCACAACTGTATTCACCATTTCCACCCAGACCTAATGATGTACTGTATTTTATTTTTATTGTTAACTGTTGCGTGGAATGTAGGAATGGTTGTAATGTTATATATGTGGCTGCAACCCAAGTGTTGCAATACAACACATTTACAATGAACTGAATCCATCGTTTACTTATACTTAACTAATTAAGATGCTGTGGTAAAGAAAACGAGTGTTTCCTCCATGAAGTACACCATCAAAGAAAATTGCAATTATTTCATTTAAATGGCAACCGGTGAGGTATGTGTTTGGTGTTGAAATCACAATGAGTACTACGTGTCTTTCTCTGTTTATTTAAAGTGTATAAGCGATTTAATTGTTCCTACGCCTTAAGAGTTATTTTATTAAGATTTACCTCAAAATGTGGCAACACGTCTCTTCACACAAAACGAGTGTGCGATCGAAGACCGCCCATCACGCCATTCACTCTCACTCTTTATCATTCATATATTAAAGACAATCAAATATTTCTGTGACACTGGTAGAAATGAATCACATAAAACACTCGATGATATTTAAAATTCACAATTCACGTTGGTTCAGAACATAAACAACGTTTCGAGGCAAAATGATTGAGGGTTCATTGTTTCCTTGTTCACTACCACCTATATGAAGTGTTGATATTTTGGAAATAATAATTATTGTGAACCACTTGTCACATTCCAAAACAGTAAACAAAAATAAAATTCAACATCAGCCAGTTGTTTCCATGGCCTCGTGCATCCTGTTGTTCGTCTTGTCATTATGGCGATGGAGTGAATTGTGCATTTTAATAATCAACAAGTGTTTTATGTGATTCGTGTGTGGCATAGAGCAGAATATTACCGATACATAACTTTCTCTGCCCCCCAGGGGACTTACATCTAGTAGGTACGTGTTTGGCGAACACGGGGCCCCGAGCTGAGTCTGGCATTACTTCCACTTATTTGTGTCATGCTCCTTCCTTTCTCTTCCCTGACTTCTCTTGGTCAACTCTTGTTCTTTTCGATCCCGACGCTATTAAGGTTAGGGTATCTTTCATTTTCCTCATTCCTCTCATTTTTTGTTCTACCTCTCATTTTTGTCCCCCCCCTCCATTTGATGTATGTTGTGAGATATGTTTTGGTGTGTTGTAGATCAGGAGGGTTTTTAGTGTGTATGGTTGAGTCCCACACGCGGGGGGAGTCATGTTGGCTCTCCCTAGTGCGTAACTGCATTTTCCCTACCTGTACAAGTGTTTGGGGCAACCTTTGATGTCGACATGAGCCGTAAAGCCCCACAAAAAAAAAATAATAACTTTCTCTGAAAAGTTCTTCGAGAACCGATGCATTATTGAAGTTCGTTTGAACGCGTATACCCAATCACTCGGTCGCCGCTGGAGAGAGACCGGTTGAAGCTGGAGTCAACCGGAGCCGTGTGAGAACCCGTGTCTCCAGACACACGATCCCACACCCCACTCCGTCGCCATCCACCGCTGCTGGGGAGAAGTGCACTCGCTTCGGATCACTTTGGCTCACCGGCTGCAACACACTTGCACGCGAAGCCCTCACGCACCTCGGAGCAGCGGCGGCGTGCCTTGCGGTTGCGTCTTCGTCGAGATCGGGTTTCGTCTTCCACGGACTCTGCTTACCAACATTCCAATGACACTTTAAAACCTCTTTAGTGGCTCAGAGACTAGCGTTCTCGCTAGTTAATCCGGGTTCGATTCCCGGCGGGGCCAGAATAAATTTGTAGCTTTTCATACATTAATGTCCCAATTCTAAATAGCTGTGACTACTGAACAGCAAACCTTCCTTCCTCTATCCACCTCCTGCTAGTATCAATAACTCTAACTATTACTAACTACTCCTACTAATCCCTCCATGTGGGCCAAGTTGTTGGTGAACCCATCTAATCGGCCCACCTATACTTATACCATTCTACCCTCCTACTAACTCCTATCGCTCCATGGAGATAAGCTTCAATAGCACTAAGCTACATTTCCCATTTACAAATACTACAGTTTAAAAATAAAAATAAAAACAAGGAACGTATTGTTGGCGTAAAGAACCGAATGTTCTTTAGTTTGGCAGAGGCAGCTGCTGCGATGTTTCTCCATGCGCAGAGGCTGAGTTCTGTTTGATGAACAAAACTGCGAGATCAAACTCTTTCGTGGTTTCCCAATACTGCGCTCGAATCGTATAATGGGCCCATGTAGGGGAAGGCTCACATATGTTTAAAAAAATTATCACCTATATTATTAAGTATTATTCTTGTGCAATTGAATTTGAGTATTTCTTATATCTAGTTCTCGTCGTTGGTGAAAATCGTGTAATCTAATAAATCACAACACAACTTTTAAATTCCTTTACTTCCGATACTTCATACTGAAAATACTAAAATGTTCTCTGAGACTTTCAATCATATTACTTTGTACTTTTTTTTTACATTACAGCGCGATATCTGTTGGGGTTTCGTTTGCTGCCGACGGTTCTTGAAATCTGGCTTCCCATAGGAGGTTGCTTATTCCAGTATCACTCTTGAGATATATTCCAGTTGATAAAGAATGTGATGTGGGAGTGTTGTGTATTTTACTTTTTTATCAAGTTGATAACTCCACTCATATGAGATAACAGATTGAAGTATTTAATAAGAATCAACCTTCTGCAATCGTTAGCCCATCGAATCTCTTTCGACTGACAGAACATTCTCTGGATGCCTTTATGAGATATTGATAATCTTCTAGAAAATTACGGAAGTGTCATGAAAAATCTCTTTATAATTTAATTCATTTTACGTTTTTCATCTGCAATTTTATTCCTCAAAATGATGAGCCAGTAAAAGTTGACGACCGAATAAATCGTTTGTAATTAAACCTTCTTTGGTCACTCAAAGATTTCACATTGTGAGTGTGTTACGGCAATACTGTACGTTCCAATCGAATTAATTCGACTCTTAATATGTTTTATTCTTATTGCAATTCCTTAACTTTCTAATGTACTGGATACGACACATTACTGGGCATTCTGTGGTCTGTGGTTTTCTTAATATTCATCTATTTCGTCGGCATTGCTGCCAGAATGAAACCTATATTGAAATTATAAGAATGTATGTAGAGGTCAGGGGCAGTCCATATATTACGCTATAATTTTGAATCATATAGTGCGTAGTTTAGTAGCAACATCAGAAAATAGTTGAAATCTTTTTTGAGGAGGGGGCTTGGGCACGCCTCTTGGGCTTGCGTACGCCTCTGGTAGTTACCAATAGTTCTTGAAATAGTGCAAACAGTACCGAAACTAAACACGACAATTATTTGTATCGAAAAGGGAATAGTCCTGTCTGGTCGTAAGAGGAAAGTGATTTTGTGTTCTCGAACGTGGTATGCAGCAGCTTAGTGCGTTTGCCGGTGATAATGTTGAGCGGAAGAAAAAAATGTATTGTTGAGCGGGAGGTTCGACCTTGCGAAGGACTTGGGGTCTGATATTCACCTGATTTTTGATGATCTGACATTGGTATTGGCAGCTAAGAACAACGTAATGACGAGTGTGAGTTTACTCACTAGACACACAGATAGGATTGGTGTATCCGAGTATTACAACTGCGGTGGTTAGACGCACAGGGCAGTGGTTTCCGAATATTAACACTGAGACATGGAAATGAAAAGCTACAAATTTTATCTTGTGTATTGGGGCTTTAAGGGCTCGTCAACAGCAAGGTCATTAGAGCCATATACATATAGTTCATTGCAATTGATTTACGAACTTCTACTTACGAGAAAACAACATGAAAAAGAACTAGTAAGTAAAAATGCCACCAGAGTGCGCTGATCAATTTGAGTCGTCCTGAAAAATGTCCATACATTTTGCATCCTGTCTGGTGTGTATCCGTGAAACAGTACGTACAATGGAACGTGTAATGCGGACGCAAAGGTGGATGTTGTTGTGTGTGTTTACGAGACCGTCTCATTGGCTTGGGGGAGGGGGGAAGTGTCCTGTCAGTCGTCCACGACGTGACAGGTGCTGTCAACAACCGCCGCCTGCCACCAGCCGGCACTCGAGGCCGACTCTGCCCACCCCCACCTCCTAATATACACTGACCGAATTATTCTCACTCAGGGTCACTCTCATCAATTAGTCGCCCCGGCGCGAGGTTGCAAGGCAAAGAGAGAATTTATAAAGGGAGCAGATCAAGTGATTGTTTATTTTTCACCGTTTTCGAAGGTATTATTGTAATATGATACAGAAAATAACAGAACCAATTACAATTAAGGTAGTACTAGCGTAGGTAAGATTAAATAATTAAATCATCTTCAATCGACCTAAATAAACAGAGTATCATGTTCTTATTGTGATTTCAACTTGAAAAACTTAAACTCACACGTCATTTAAATGAAATAACTGCAATTATAAATAATGGTTGAATACATTGCGTCTTATGGAGAAAACACTTATTTTTTAAAATAAGACCAACTATTAAATCACGAAAGTGATGGAAGTTTCTTTGATTTGTAGTAAATTTTCCGTAGCATCTTTTACATCATTTTAAACTGAAGGTGCGTAAATCGTGAAAGCGTCTTGCTCGGCGGCCATGTTTTTCATGCTCATATGCAGCTTAAGCGAGTTGCTGAATATTGTTTGTACTATTTGTACTGTTAACTTATAGATTGAAATTAAATCATGTTTTTTCATCATTGTTGTTCATATTGTTGCGTTATGAAACAATTGGAATAAAAATAAAGAAAACAATTGTACATCTCGGAGATTCGAGTAACTCGGATTAAGTGCTGGTCGCACCTTAAACGACAACCATGAGTGGTAAAAGTATTGTTTGCCTCAAAGAGCACTACAAAAAAGTCCGCGACAGCATTTTGCCAGTCTACAAAAAGTAACCAAAATTATCGATAACGCGTTATTAACAATAGAAGTGTTGAAATACATCAATTTAAGAGGGAAAAAGTAAAATACTGTTTTTCTAAATAAATTGTGTTATCTTTCTTGAAACGAGATGGGAGAAGAGGTTCTGGAGGTGCTTCTTGTACTATTCGCCCCGTACTACGTCCCCTGACGCACACTGACATGTTTCCTCCTCGGAGTGTTGTGTAAAGTACACGAAATGACTTGCATTGTAAAGACATCAACCTGTCTTCATTAGTGAAATTGGTGCTTCCCCACGACCTACTTCCGCTTACTGGGTTACTACGTGAGAAATGATTATAAATAGATTCTTGACCATTTTTCATTTTTATCAACAACATAACGGGGTAAATTAACGACATACAAAGTGATAATATCATGTAATACATTATTTTATGGCATTAAATGTTGTAAACAAAATGATGCGTAGTTCGCTAATGAATGAGAATTTACTGAATTTACTTTTCTCTCCATTTGATAATCTTTGCACTTGATGGTTCACGAATAGCTTCCATATTATTAGGCGAGCAACAATTATGTGTTTGCATGGTGGTACCACTCTTTCGAAAATCACTCCGTCGATTTCGATAAAAATCATAGTGTCCGAGTGTTAAAAAATGTTTTTTAAAGGCAAAAACTGTGACAGGTGTTTTATGTATGTCATGTATTCCTGTTGCCATGCAGTCGTACCAAGAAGAATAAACAGGGGAGGGGGTGGGGGAAGAACGCTACAATAATCTCTTTAGGGGCACGGTTACANGGGGGGGGGGGTCGGCGGCAGTATTTTGAGATTCCTAGACCACGAAATAGTTGAAAGGAAAGAGCAAGCCTGTCGCAGTTACTCTGATGTTAATTAAATAAATTACTCTCATGGACCGTCTCTTCTGTGCAGTACTCATATAACAGCGAATCTATTTAAATATTATTTTGAATTAATAATCTCTTTATGTGAACTATTTTGCTTTATACATCTTGATAGTGCTTAAAGTGCAAAGTAAAACTGTTCTCGAAAAAAAAATTGTAAGTGCTGACTTCAGCCTTTGATTTCTTATTTCTTTCTGCTTTTTGCTTGCAATAATTGCCTGGCATTGGAATGGTAACCTTGGCTGCTGTGAACTTCATGACTCGATAGCTATCATTGAGTGAGATTTCAACTTTTTCCCAGCAATCTTATTTCATACGGTGTATAGGATTCAAATGTAATATGCATAGATTTGTAATTCTAGGTTTTCTTATTTGCCAATAAATATAATTTGTAATGAACTAAATGCATATGATGTTTTGGAGACAATTTTTTTTCATTTTTTACTTTAAACCGGGTGCGGATCCTCCCGAATTCTTTATACGTTGCAAAATCTTTTTATGTTTTTTATATGTTGTGAAAAGAATTGTGTGCCGGGTTCGAATCCCGGTCCGTCGCAATTTTCACCTGAGGGCTGTTGATGTTACAAACACTCCTCCACGAGTGGGAGGTACTCGGAAGTTGTGAGTCAAAATTATGTTATTAATCACATCGAACAGTCATAATGCGAAGCTTACTCTTTATTCGAGATTTTTAAAAAAAAACTTTTATCATGAAAGTTTTTAGTGATACTTCTACGTCAAAATAGGTTCTATACAGGAACGTTCTCGTCATGAACTTTTAAAGGGTTAGTGAAAGTACTTGATCTGATTTGTAGAATGTTTATAATTATTAGCTTCTTGTTATTTCTAGGATATTGCTTTTTTTCATATTTTATTTTGAATTATTCGTATTAAAATTGGAATCACAAACTTTGTTACCTTTTTTCACCGCAATAAATTATTCTTATAAACATTCAGTTACAAGTTGTAACCAATATTTCATTGTAAAAAAACTAGATATGTTTTGAGTACTTGTCCTATCTGTTAAACGGTGCTTTGGAGGAAAAAATACATCAATTTTCTTTTTGTAGAAATTTTTATTACCTTTAAAATATATAATAGAATAATATTGTTATCACACAGAGGATCGAGGGGAACTGTCGATATACCGTTTAAAAATTAGGACATTAATATATACACCTAATTTCTCCCTACCGGTATTTATCCGATCTTTAGCTGTCTTCGTCCTATTTTGAGCGGATTGTAAGGAGTGTAGAGTTTGGACTCCAGAGTGCGGGCGATTCGTTTCCGTTGTTTCTATTCGAACGCTTGGCTCTCGCCTTTCCACTGTTTCTTTCGCGAACCTCAAGCGGAATTTTTCTGAAGTTGCGAACGATTCAGTATTTATCATTTTTGTTTTACCTTGAAGTATAGACTCACGCACANGATTCAGTATTTATCATTTTTGTTTTACCTTGAAGTATAGACTCACGCACAAAAAAAATGTCACATTCCTTTTCGCATGTTTAGATGGCTCAAGTTTCAAACTTTTGCAATCGTGTCGGGTATCTTGTGTCGCGCGAGTGTGTGTTGGTAATTTTGTTCCCTTGGCGTTCAACTGTTCGATGCATTCGAGATCTTAGAGTTACTTCGAAAAAGTTGATATATCGAGATGTCGTTAAGATTCGAAAATTACATGGTCCCAAAACTATTTATGTTGTTTTGCGATTTAACTCTGATTTATAAAACACATTGGTGAACCGATAAATTGATATTACTCTGACTAAGGGCGACTATGTCAAATATTCTACCACAATTAACGTGCATTATATAATCAAATAAAAATAAATAATGAAACGCTACCGACCTTTTACTGTCAAAACGTAGACTTTGAATCACATAATACAACCTGTTCGTAGTATAAAACATCGTAAGCTGTTGATTACTACGTTAAGTATATTCCTTTATAGAAAGTGGAATGGTTTGTTTGTTTATTTATGAAAGTGGACTGTTAGAAAGTGATTGGCATTCGATTCATTATTTAATGTTTCACTTGGCTGGTTTAAAATGACGCTCGCGAATAGCAGAGGTATCGTGTATTCAAAACGCCTAACTAGTACTCAACATAACTCGCTTTCAAAAACATTGAGTAAGTTAGTTTAGTATAATCGATCTTCGGAAATGAAATCATCGAATAAACATTATGAAACTTGTGATAACTTTCAGCCAAGTAAATATGGCGATGTTCCAGGAATCGAACCCGGGGGCCTGCATCGATCGCGAGGGTGATAACCACTGCACCACCCATTCGCGTCCCACAACTCTACTCCATGAGTTTGATTCCTGGCTCGCCACCATTTTCACCTGGCTGAAAGTTATCTAATCATCTCCACGTGTACGGAAGAAATATATGTGCATCATTAAACTTATTCAAGTAATACAAGTTTATTACCTCGACTACCTCGAACACTTTTATTTATTTATTTATTTATAATGAGCGAAGCGTTTTTAATTAGATCTTCCGCTAGGTGGATGCCAGCGGCTTCCATCTCTACAGTGGTCGCAGCGAAAGAAGAGGAATGAGAGAGAGGAGCCAATCAGTGCGTTCTGTCTATTGCTAAGAGACTCTTCCTCCCACTGTGGACACGTCGTCGGCGCTGTACTCGTGGTCAGCAGAGTGATCATAGTGAGTTAACGCCTACATCACCAGAACAGTCAGTAATTGATATACCAACAGCGACGGGCAGAGGGATCCATCTAACCTTTGACCGAAAAGACACTACCTCACGTTTTCCGCGGGTGCTTATGTATGGGTGTCGTGGCATGCCGTCTGGAATGGGTGGAGCTACGCTAGGCCAATCGCCGCTCCAGACATATGACAACACCGCACTTTCGGTCGATTGGTTATATCCAGGTTACTTTTCTTTCGCTGCGTGGACTACAAGAAAATATGTATCTCCTAATGTTTTTTTTGTGTGTGTGAGTTGAAAGAGTAAATCGGAGAAAGTACTTCACGATGTTGAGCGCAGTACTACACGAATGCTATAATTAAAAAGCCATAATCACAAATCATTCGCGTGAAGAGAAAATTCGCTATCAGAGCGCGCTATTCATCATTGCAGATACGCGATTCTTTCCCCTGGATTATCCATGAAACAACTTTTTGTAATGCGGAAGACATTGCTACAAATCGCATTCCGCGTATTTTTCTGATGATTAATTATTCATTGAATTTTCGCGAAAGGTCTCGTAGAAATACATTCTTGATGCTGAATAATATCGATGAAAAATTCATTTCTAAAAATAACAAGTTCTAAGTATTTAAAACTACATTGAACTAGAGAAGCAAAATTTCTATTCTTGTTTGGAGTGATAATTTATATTGTACGTTTTGCCTGTGTTATTACAAGATGGTACCCCGAAACAAAATTGACTCAAATGTATGATAATATTGTGAGAATGAATGTTTGTAATTTAGCCGCTGATTACTATAAAATAACTCTTTGTAAGAGTTCCCTTTTCTTCCTTCATACAGAACTATTTTCCCCAAATGAGGTATCATTCGAATATTATTCTGTGGCCTTCGGATCGGTCGTAATCTTGCACATGCAAGATGCTTTTCAAAACTTCTCAACAAAATATTGATTTGCAGTTGTGGTAGATACGTACACGTTTCTTCATGTAAACTACGAAAGTAAAATCATTGTTGCTCCAAAGAAAGAAAATTGCGCTTTATTTATTTAAGAAAATTTTTTTACCGTAGAATAAATAACCGTTTAATATTACATTTAATACTTTCGCCATATTGTGTCCTCTGTGATGACCAGAAT
>NNCF01128327.1:145364-206019 GCA_002313205.1 Laupala kohalensis | reverse complement strand
TAACGAATGTTGTCATTCTTCATCCATCACAAGATTATTTAATTAATTTTTGGATTTTATCTTAATTTAATCTGCAAATTCATTTCTGTTATGGAAATTTTCTTGAGCAATATAGCAAGGTCTAATGGAATGTTGGCGAAGACATGGATCACATCTAATGATATTAGTGTGTAATTCTGTCATAATACCATTCTTTTTATTGCGGAATAAAATTCAAATGATTCAGTGACATTGTAACTTTTATTACTTAATTGTTTCAGTATTTTTGTTGCAAATTTCCCAGTATGGTATGTTGGGCTGTTGATAAAACGTAATGGATTCCCTGCTGTATGATTTTTTACAACTCCATAAATCCAGGGATTGTAATAAGTTAGCTGCGATTGAACTTGTGTGTTTATGACTCATCTCCTGAACAGACCTCTCATATTAAACTATTTCAATTTCTGGTATTTTTATCAGATTTCTTACATTTCTTTCTCTTCTAAGAACTTGACCAATTTGCTGAAAAATTCAGATTTGTACATTAACACAGTGCTGTTAGTTTTGTCTGTATTAAGGACTAACATCTTGTCATGATCTTTTAAGAACCGTTTGGTTTTACGTGCTATTTTAACTAACTTAGAATCTTTCTTAGTATTGCAATGGGAATTGTTTGTTTAGAGATCTAGTGTTCATATTAGTGCATCAAGTTCGTAAGGTGTCTTGTGCCTCTTTATTTTTGATTTCACACAATATACAGTCAATATCACAGATAAATGATTCTACTGGAATTGTATTGAGTACGGCTCATAAGGAAAAATACGCGATGTAAGTAGTGAGCATTTGTCACTAATATGTATTGTACAACTATATCATTCATTAGAACATGTTGTAAGATCCACTAATCTTGTTGTAACCTCGAGAATGACCTAAATAAAGATGGCCAAAATGTTGTCGCTTGGAAAAAATAGGAGATTTTTATTTAATGATCTAAATGAAAAATTCAATCTTAAGATTGGTAATGTTCAAAATGAAAAAAATCTGATTTACATAATATTTTGAATGGTTGGTCATAAAGCAATGAGTTTGAGGATTTAAATTTCTTGAATTCATGAATTTATTGATATTTCTTTATTTAAATTAATAAAATCCATTGAAACATTGTCGAGATTTTTTTTAAATGTATCAATTTCTAACACATGGTGTGATTTGGAATAGATGTAAAAGAATAAGACATACATTTAAAAAAAAATTTCTTATGTTCTCAGCACGAGTTATTAATGAAGCAGAGATGCTAATGAAAATCAATTTACCTAGTATGTAGTAAAATTAAGCTTGTGTTTTTTCTGTGTCCTCCGATCAGAAGCTAAACATTTTATCCTGTATGCCTGACTTACAGTTCTCGATGAATCTGGCTTTGAAAAATCACAATAAATAGAACTCTCATTTTCATTTAAATCACATTGTGATATTTTGCAGAGAGATGTCTTACGAGTATGTACTTTATGTAATTTTTGTTAATGTTTTCTCCCACATAAATTGGATTTCCATCTGCATAAATCTGTAAATGATGAATAAAGCATCTCAATGTTGAAAACATTCACAGACATATGTGTGCATGAAAACTCCAAAAGAAATGAAACTCAGTTATAAACCTGAAGGTGACCCACAAAAACCGGATCAAAACATTGTAAAAAGTTTTATGGGCTAATGTTTTCAAAGGTTTTGAAGTGTGGTTTTCTCCATTTTCATAAAACTGGAAGCAAAATAATTTTTGTTTTATCTGTATTAAAAAATCAGCCAAGTATAGTGAACATTATTTCCTTCTAATGTGTCAAAGTTGGACAAAATAAGCTATGTGTAACTTAGTTAAGTGTTTGCAAATTTTATGTTTGCATCCAAATTGACGAAACAACATAAGTAGAAAATATATTTTGTTTTTTTTTTTTTCATTTCAGAGCCCAACTGAGTGAATATAATTCCCTTCGAATTAAACTTCTACTTGTACTGTTATTAAAAAATACAAAAATCCGTTCAAGTGTTCTTCAGTAAGTTTGCACTCCCAGAAAGTGCTTCTGAGTGAAATTGAAGTGTATTGGATACCATTTGTATTGAGACACTTTGTTTGATGATTCATTCTCATTTTTGATGGTAACGGAATAATTATAGAATAAAAATGAAAATCTAAGTAATTTTACTTAAAGATTGTAGATAACAATTAAAATAAAAAGAATTAAGTAATATCTTTCCAGTTCTTTATCTTTTAATTGTATAATTTCCTTCTCTATTTTCTTCCTTTCTTGTCATCTTTCCTTCAACCACTCTTTCCATCTTATATGTCTTGTTTCTTTTAACTTTTTCTTTAACAGTAGAACACTGACTGATGGAATTTAATAATTTTATTTGACAGGATTGTTAGTCTTATTATGTAACAAATGATTTGTTTTTTCCCCGATAGCTTTGATGGTTCCTATTGAAGAAAGCCTCGAGGTTGCGAACCAAAAATAGTACAATACACTGAAGTCTGTTGTAAACAACAAAACTGTTGTGAATTTATTTGCACTCTCTTTAACTAATTTAAATACTGTTAATTACACTACATTCGTGCTAACAATAAATAACAAAATAAATAAATTTGTAAATAAATAAATGAATAAATATATAAAAATAAATAAATAAATAAAAAATAAATAAAAATGAAATGAAGAAAAAGAAAATAAATAAATTAGTAAAAAAAATTAGTGTCAAAAAAGGAGCTACAAACTGCGTTTTAGTGCATGGTGGATTATATGCTAATTTACTCTCCGGAAGCAAGCAAGGGACCATCCCATCAATTCTGATTAAGGGCTCTAAAGCAGAGGCAGATTTAACATTTCAGCTTTACACTCCTAAAATAATAAGCATAAAAATAGCATAAGCTTCCTGTTGATGTGGATGAACAGTATCCTCCTCTTACATGAGATGGGATTTTGTCCCTTTCTTCACATTCGAGAAGTCTTGTTTTGTGGTCGTGGAGTGTTATTAATGTCTTTTTTAGCAGTAAGTTCTTAATGTTTTGAAGAGGAGCTTTGTCCCTCTGGGAGTTCAGTGGCTAGCATACTTGCTTGCCACTGAGTCACTCCAGATTCAATTCTCTGCAGAAAACATTATTTGTAACTTTTCACATTGATGTCGCAGTTCACATATAGCTGTGACTTCTGAAAAGTGAATCCTCCTCGTCCTATCAACCTCCTACTGCTCCTAATGTCAATAACACTAACTTTTACTAACAGCTTCTACTAACTCCTCCACAGGGGCCAAGTTATTGGTAAATCCAGCTAAGCGGCCCACCTACTAACAATAGCTCTACCACCCACACCTACATCCTATCACTCTATGTGAATAAGCTTCAACAGCACGTTACTTTTCCCGTTTACAAATATTTCAATAAATAAAAAAAGTGTCTAAAAAACAGATCAAAATGAGGCTACAGAGATAATAAACTCAACTTTTCCCAGACAGAGTTCAGAGAAAAAAAAAAATTATCTCAAAAACTAATAACTTATAACACTAAGCTTGTGTTAAAGTGGTTTTGAATTTTAATAAAAAAATACGAAAGTACTTTGACTATAACAAGATTGAAAATTAATTCTTCTAAGAATCTGAATGTTATCTATCATTGATCTGGATAAAAAAAAATATTTAATGGGATACTATAAACTTTTTTACTAAAATCTAAAAATTCTGTGACGTAATAAAAGCAGTGGAAGCAATAACGAGGAGAAACCACACATATTTGGTAATTAAAAGTAACATAGAAGGGAATCCAAGAATATTACGTACTGTTTTCTTTGTAGGTGATCTTACTGTAAAATTAATTTCGTAAAGTCACTATAAGACTTTCAGCTTTTCGTTGTTTACCATGGGTGAATTAAAAAATACCTAACTAAGTAATAACTGAACAAAATAAGTATCAAAGTGCTATAAAACAATACAAAGAAAGAATACACATTCATCATCACATTACAGGCGATTCAAATACATAAAATAGAATATTCTTAAATAGTTTCTGATATTTAAAAAAAAGCAACATAAGTTCCTCCAGTGGGTGAGGGGGGCAAGCGTGCTCTCGGTCACCATCAAGAGTCAGTCAACTCCTGGTTCAATTCCCAGTGGGGCCAGAAAACAATATTTGTAGCTTTGTAGCTTTTCACATGAACGTCCCAGTTCATATAACTGTTAGTATTTTACTAACTAGCGACAACGGTCGCTTCCACGATCCCATTGGCTGAGCGGTAGAGCGTGGGTTCAACCCTACTCTACGGAACTAGGTGTGGTTTTTTAGCTGGGATTTCCCTCACCTACTCCACAGAAATGTCGGTTCGGTTCCCTGGCAACCCAAGATGTTTCCTTCCCAATTCCCTTTCCCCAAGTCCAAGCCTGAACCTCGCCAAAAGCGTAAAATAAATTATAATAAATAAAATAAATATCCCTAGTAGCATCTCGACGTGGACCGAGTTGTTGGTAAACCTGACCTATCACTGCCAGGTTCAACAGTAAGCTAGTAGTACCTTTTATGTACAAGTAGTAAAATTAAGAATAAAAAAGAAACGATAGCTTGGTCTTCTGCAGAGTGTCTATAGTTGCGATTTCTCTCGTAGCGTCGCTGCCCCCGAAGCGGAGAACTCTGAGGCGACGGAGACGTGGACTCGAGGGACAGAGAGCGTCATCGCTTCGATGCAACGGCGCATCATGCACAAGTAAGCAAACACTTCTATACTCGAAGTACACAAGTTTGTTTCTTTGCTTTGAGGAAAAAAAACGTGAATGGTATAACGCACCGTGTCTATGAGTTTATTGACCTCGACGGTGTCGTGTGGGGATCTACGCGGTAGTCGAGAGGGTGAGGGGAGGGATCTGGGCAGAGGGATCTTTTAAATAAAATGCATAAACAACAATTAACAATATTAAATAGTAACCGAATTTATTAATTGTTTAAAGTGGCAAAGTATGCCTTTGTGCGTTGAGAGTTGAGGTCCAGTAGGGTGGGGGAGCTATAATTCCCTTAGGTCCCCCCTTGAATGAAGCACTTGATTTTGTCGCTTAGGTTGGAGAGCGATCTGATGAAGGCTGTGACGGAACGCTCTGGAGTCCCCGAAGCGGACGCGTCGACGCCTCCCGGTGCTCCCCGACGAGGGCCCGTCGCCGTTGCGCCTTCCGATTCAAAGTCTCCAGTTGGCGACGCCGCCGCTGCTCCTTTGGATCGGCCGACGCGCGACAGGATACAAACAACAACACCACCGCCACAGGACACAGCGGCGACAACGGACGATGAGGAGGAGGATGAGAAGAAGAAGAGGAGGAGGAAACCGCAGCTGATGGCCAGTCCATCGAGCGACGCCACGGCTGCGTCGATGCCATCCGCGGAACTGGGATTCGTCATGGACACTACCGGAAGGGTGAGTAGTATCCAATTCCTTTACAGTCCCTTCCTCTCGAGCGTTCCATTCCTTAGATGAGAGCGAAGGGAGATGTTGTTTCATCTCGGTCCTGTTCCTCTTTTCTAGCCCGAGTCCCAAGACGCGAACGTGGAAGAGTCGGTGTACTTGGACGAAGACTTCGAAGAAGGAAGCGAGCAATCATCTTCTTCGTCCTCCTCCGCCCCTACTTCCGCCGTCGCCTCCGCCACTCCTCCTCCTTCTTCTTCTTCTTCGCCCTTCTCAAGTACCCCTTCCGCCTCCCCTCCGCCCCCTCCGGCTCGCCGTTCCTCCCCCGCGGAGTTTCCTCCGTGGGTGGGCACTCCGTCGCCCCCACCACCCTCTGCCTTCGCCTCCGCTGCTCCTCCTCCTCCTCCTCTGACTCCGTCGCCTCCGAAAGGAAGTGGCACGGTGGAGGCGGTGCCGACGCCAGAGGAGTCGCCGGAGAAGAGTGTGAGAGGGAGGAGAGAAGACGAAGACGAAGAAGGAGAAGAGGGTAACGATAATGTGATGAGGACTCCGTCCCTGTCTTCCAGTGAGTATTTTCTATTTATTACGTGCGTGATTTTAAGGTTGTACCGGCGCACGTAGAATTAAATCACCAAGGTACTTGAAAAAAACATACCACATACTTTCACATACTTGTACTATATTATTAACTGACCCGTGGCGTAGTGCCTGGCACACTCGCCTTCTACCTCTGGTGGCGCGGGTTCAAACCCTGTCCGATCCAAGTAGAATTCGCAGGTTTTCTCGGGGTTCTCCCGTTTCCCCTGCCCATCATTCCACCACGACATTCGCTCAACATCATTCATCACAGTTGTAACTTTTTAAATTTCTGATTTAACGCGTTATTCCCCTTATCTAGTATCATTCTGTTAGTTTCTAACTGTGCATGTATCCACTGTTATCGTGCGCACAGAGTCTGACGAGTCCCCTGCGCATGCACCGCCTCGCACTCCGTCTCCGTCGCCTCCCGCTTCTCCCACTACAGCGCCACCGTCGCACGTGGATGCGCATGCGCGACGACTCGTCGAGACGCCCACTCCGACGCCGCCTCCGTCACCACGACACGCTGCTGCTGCTGCTGACGACGTCAGAGCCTGTGCGGTTGAACAGGTCAGAACTATGTGTACCTATGCGTTATACACAGAATGTCTCAATACTCCTCGCAAAAATTGGTTTGAGTGATAAAGTTTTCCTTTTAATATCTATAGTTGGATAATAATACGTACTTGTGAAATAACTTTGTGTTTTAATCAATACATATTTGTTGGTATTATAACCTGTACCGAACAATTTTTATTGTTACGAGTGTGTTGAAATGTGAAATCCTTCTATGCCGTAGGACCCTTGATCAGAATTGATAGGATGGCCCCTTGCTTGCTTACAGAGAGTAAATTAGTTTATTGTCCTCCCCATGGTCATACGCAGTTTTGTAACTGCTTGATTGACAAAGTTTATCAAAGAACCTTAATAACTTAGAAAGACATATCCAGAAAGGGCACCAGGACGAGAGAAAATGGCACTGAGACAGAGTGAGAACTGCAGACAAGAAGGTGTGCGAAACGCGTTATTGGGGGAGCGAAGTAGGGGTTCAAAAATGAACAACAAATTTACGACCTACGTTCAAAAGATTAGACCGTGATTTTTTTTTACAAATTCGCCAATCTATGCGACCTGCTTCACTGATTCTGTAAATGTGCTCTGACATCCCTGCAATTTATTGCGTGAAGTTATGAGACATTCTGTATAGTTATTATATTTATAAAGCCATTGTAATGTACTAGCTTGACTCCCGCTACTTCTCTCACTTCAGGTTTTGAACTTTTTCCGCAAATAATCCTTTGTGTGGTACCCTTTTGCCCTCCTCGGAAACATCGTAGATTCGCCACGTGGCCGTAGTTTGAGCCTTGCGGTATGCGAGTTGACCAACCGCTGCAGCATATGACTATTTCTCCATGTAAAGGTTGGCATAAGGAATGAATGTGCAAAATGATGTAAAATGATTTGTCGACGTGCTTTGCAGATTTCCGTCCTCGACGCGGGAGGAGGCCGCCTCCGCCGCCGCCCTCTGCCCCCGACACCCCCGCGGTCGCCGCCCCCGTCGCCCCCTCGCCCTGCGAGACTTCGTGAACCTTTCCCCGAGTCCATCGTGAAGGGTAGGGTTGGCCTGCGTGCTCTGCGTAGCGCGACATTTAAATGCTTTTTAACATGTATGGTTACTGTTAACGTGTGAACGTCATCCAGATTTATACAGTTAAGTTTATTTGTGTGTTGCGATGTTAGGGTTCTAATGACGTAGTGGATTGCGAACCCGAAAACCCCCCAAAAATATAATATTGCATTTTTTGCAGGTTTAAGAGTAAGTTATGTCATTTCAAGTTTGAGAATAGTTTGTGTATGAAAGTCGTCGTATCACATAATTTTTGTGGATAATTGATTTGAGATTTGTTCGTTGGTGATTTCTTGTAGTTTTTTATGTTTGTCTTTCGTTTTTCAGGTGTATTTCATTTAACAGGGCAAAATATATATGTAATTGTTTTGTAGATTGTTATATGCAGTTATACTAATTGTTTATTTGTTTCAGGTTCGTGATTGATAAAATTATTTTTATTGTGATATGCTTCAAAATCTATTTTCGTGCTTAAGAGGAAATGACGTAGTTTGACTTTAATTCTTTTTGTTGAAATTTACTCTGCGAAGAGTCTGACGTTTGAGTTCGTACTCATGACACCAGACGTAACGTCAATTTCGTTTGTATGTAGTTCTATTCCTCGCAAGATTTTAATTAAATTAAATATTTTCTTATTGAAAGAATGGAGTGTCCTCTCTTTAAAATTTCAGATGTTACATGTTTTTTTGTAATTGACACACCTCGTACAATTTAGGCCTTATTTTCCATATAATATATTACATCCGTCTATTGATTATACGATGTTAAAGACGAAATTAGATACTTTCTATTAGTGTGTGGTATTCCGTCTCGTGTGTTATTTGTTTGTAATGCTGGTAAATGAAATTGTTTTATGATATATGGACCCAAAGATATATGTATGAGAATTGAATAAATAATTTAAGACTTACGTTTTTTAACGGACAAACAGTGAAATATATTTTATGAATTAATATCATTGACCATGATATGTTGTGTTATGTTTCTTTTGATTATTTCTTCCACCCGACGACGACTTCAACATAATGTCGAAATGTTTATATGAAACGTGAGCATTAATTCGCAAAATATTAACTTTTCGTCCGTTAAAGGTCGAAAATTTTGAATTATTTATTTAATTTGATTATGTAGCCGACGTTAATTCTAGTATGAGAATATAAACTTAATCTCGAACAAACCGCGTCTGAGTAGATACAACTAACAACGTTTCGGCCATCGTGCTGTGGTCTCCTTCAGGGTAAATGTCAGAGTCGTAGAGACCCAAGTCGCTGTCGGACTCTGCCTGTGTACGACCCTGACGTTGCTCTGAAGAAGACCACAGCACGATGGCCGAAACGTTGGTAGTTGTGTCTACTGAGACGCGGTTTGTCCCGGACAAACAGGTTCATATGTATGAGAATGTTCAAATTCTGTGCTTCCGATATTACTTTTTCTGTGTGTGTGTCGTTTAAAACTATGAGATGTAGATGAAGATGATGATGATTATTATGATGCTTTTGAATTGGATGTTGCGCAGCGCTGAAGTGGTCTCGTGGAGCTTCCTCTGACGTCACCTCTTCGCCCGATGAGAACCAAACGCACGCCGATGTAGAGCGCGCGGAGTTCGCGAACTCTGCAAGAGACCAACTGCCGGTGATTTTATTTTGCTATCCGCTGTTTCTTCATATTTTAGCGAATCTCTCTGTTGTGGATCGTCTCTTGTATGAAAGGAGAAAAAGAAAAAAGAACGTATTGAGCTTGTTCTGAAATGTGAAGTGCTTTCTTTGGTATGGTCAACTTTTTCAGTTCTTCGCTGTCACTATAGACTGCAACAAAGTTTTGCAATTAATCCATTATTTTTGAAATGTTCGATGACAGTTTGGTTTAAAATTTTTATTTTTTTAACGAATTCCACGAATGACTCTCTTCGAATTGCTTCGAACGCGGCCCAAAAGCAATTGCAGCCAATTCACTCGTCAAAAGCGACCGGAATACTTTTCTAGAATTTGCGACTGTGATATAAGCGGTCCTTAGTTTAGTAGAAGAGATGCAAATGATTTTGATTTTAATTTTGTATCTCGGGAAGTCACTGGAGGCGATTGTGAATAAGAAGAGGGGGCAAATAATAAACAAAGTGATTAAAAAGGTGAACTTTTCTCAGTTTGAAAGAAATGTACAGTATTGGTTTAGTTTTCACCACAGTTGTTTTTGCTGTATTTAATTTAATAACACAAATGGATTTTGTGTACATCACATTACAATTTTATTGTCTCTTTTTTAATTGTTTTATTTTATTGCTTCGGTGAAAATTGATACATTTGTGTATTAAATTTTGTATTAAAAATTGATATGCGGCAGCTTTGATTCAACTACAGTACTGGTTAATGGTTAGTTGCATTTTTGGCTGAAAAATATCTGAGTACGAAGTACTGTAGTTTTATTTTGTACTAAACGCAAAAGAAGCTGAAGCATAAAATATGAACAAAATCCAAAGTATTCGTTTTGATTGTATCGGACGTTGTCGTGTTTGGATGAGAGTGACGTCGCGTGCCAAGAGAAGCCGTGCAGCCATATCCTCAGTCTCGTAGTAGCTCCAAGAGTAACATTACACAATCCTATTATATTATCTGATTATTATCTCATCTAAATTCTCAGTCCACGCTCCTTTTTGTGTCCATATAAATTTTAAAGTCAAGGACGTTTATTTCTTGGACTTCGAAAGAAATGTTGGTATGTGCTGGATCGGGAGCATCCTCCGCTTAGTTTATACTCGTATTTGATTGGAAATGATTTCGTGTCCCGCAGACGACGGACGGGAGAGTTGCAGTGAAACGTCCTTGGATTTCTTCTTCTTCTTCTTCCTCCTCCTCCTCTTCCGAATCCTACTTCCATCCCGCAACGACATCCACGTCTCTCCGTGACACATCGACGCTGACGGAGTCGCCTGAACGCAACTCTACCAGGAGACCGTCCGAGGTGGATGTTACACCCGATCCCCAAGACATATCTCAAGCATCGCTGGGGTTGAGTGATGCGCTTGTTGCTGCCACAGATTATGATCTTCCTGTTGAGGAATTGACTGAGATTGATATGACGCCAGACGTATCGGACTTGTTGACAAGGGATCATGTCGTGATTCCACTACCCGCGTGTTTCGCGGAGGATGCATCATCTCGAGTTGAATCGGACGATGAATCACAGACTTGTGAGCTGAGTGGAATGGTCGTTTCAACGAGTGTTACGTCTTCGATCGAGTTGGATCTCGGACAAGATGTGAGGGAGTCGTTTCGCCATCCGTCGCGGATGTTTCTTCAGCGATCACCGTCCCCATTTCGTCTTTCGCTCCGTCGATTGTGTTCCTCCGTTCGGGAAATACGCGTTGAGACTTCGTTGCCTTGTTTGAATACGTTCGTATCCGCATATCCGAAGATGACATTGTCCCCTTCGCTGTCAGCTGTAACTGTCACTCACGATCCTCAGGAACTTGTCTCCTTTGCTCGAAATTGTGGGTTCGTGGCGCAATCACGTGAATTTAGTGATCCTCGAGATTCTACGGCCACTTTAGGTGATTCGACTGATCCACTGTGTGATACTGTGGTTTGTACTCAATCATTACCTGCCTTGCCTGTATCGGCAGTTTTCCGGCATTGTGATTGTCAGTGCCATGATGACAAGGNACTGCTGAATCAGTTAATACACAGAGTGAATGGTGTAGTGCGAGTTCTACGAGTTCCGCAGCTTCGAGTGCGGACGACGGAGAAATGTGTAGTTTCTGTTTGTGTGTCTCCAAGAAGAGTATTCCACGAGACAAACAAGAACAGTATGAGGTGGGTGAAAGTGAGGGAGATTGTGGGAAGTGTAAGAAGAAGGATGTAAACGTTTTATTCTCTCGGCGTAAACGTATTCTGCCTCCTATTGGTCGAAATCGGAGATCCACGTCCCTCGATTCCCAATCTCTTCTTGGGAGAGCCGTTCAATTGGAGGCTGTCGGACCCATCGTACAGTATCGATCTAGGCCGATTGTTGATTGTGATACGAAAGTGAGAGTTGTGGATGAGTCGCGCTGCGATGAGACGAGCGCGACGGAGGAGGAGGAGGAGGAGCAGCGCGAGGAACAGGGAAGTGTAGAGTGTCGCGTTGAGAGAAGTGTAGAAGTGGCGAAGAAATTGATGGATCGCCTCGCGAATCGAAGCGTAATTATACAGTTTAAAGAACCTTCGTGTATTCACTTGCATATCGTTCACGAATCGATTTGTTTCGAGAGATTAAAGCGTTTGGATGCCGACCTATGTCCTTGTGACCGTGAAAACTGCGATACTGCTCCGATGAGACCACAGAAGATTATTCTTCCACCGGGAGAGGATGAAAATAAACTGATTCTTCGTGATTCTTTGAATGTGGACCTTAAATACCTATTTCAAAAGAAATTAATGGAGATTCAGAGTTTGGTATATCGCTACGGTGAATTGAACGATAAATGCTCCGATGAGCGCCTTGCGCCGTCCGAACTGAACATTCGTTCATCTGTGATGATGCAATCTGTTGTGCTGATGGAGTCTGTGGCTCACTACGCGCTCCAGTTGAAACTGAATGAGATGGAAGATTTAGTTCACGAGTTGAATCAAAGGTCTCGCAAACGCTGCGGTGATGTTCTGTTTACGTTTCGTACGCGTTCACCGTTTGAGATGGTGGAGGCGATTCGACTGAATCCGTTTGTGGTGAGTGACGTGGAAGGCGGAGAATGCTGGGAATCGCTTGAAGAGAATGCGTCTGGTGGTAGACGCGTGTCGTTGGAAAGGAGTTGCGAGTTGGAAGTGGAGAGTGCGTCGACGGAATACGCGTCGCTGTCGGACGAGTCGTCGTCGTCGTCGTCGCTCGGATTCGACGAAGAAGAATTCATGGACGCGTATTGCGATGAAGGAGTGAATTGCATGATTGCTTTCGATGAAGGGTCGAGGAGACTGCGTGGACTGGAAGCGGAGAGCGAGTGCAGCTACAGCGGTGAATGGTCGGAGAAGTCTAATACTCTTGATGGAAGTGCTTCGACCCCGAACCAATCGCTGAGAGGGTCAGCCAGTTGGCCTCTGAACCTTGTGGCTTCTTCTCCGCGTCTGGATGAAGAAGCTCTACTTGATGACAAAGTAGAAATAGCAGAAGATCCATCTGCCCTTTCCTTCCCTATAGAGGACGGGGAGAAGAAGAGATCTAGCTTTGACTTATTCACCAACTTTGTGACTTCGACTATAGAGACAGCGGCTGCGAAACTTAGTACGAAGATTGATCAAGTTGCGAGAGGACTGCAGCGCGTCGAGGACAAGGTTCGACTTATGGAGGAGGGCAATTACAAAGTGGTTGATGCGCCTCCCTCGGAGGATCAGGATGACGGAGATGTAGAGGAAGACGAGTGCCGTGCATCGCGTATGGGGCGCGCGAATAGACCTCGGATGCTTCGAGGACGTCTGAAGAAGATAGAGCAAGGCTGGACCTCGACGCCGGCGTGTTGCAACGATGGAGATGTGGACGGAGCGAAGGATGTGCGTCCGTGCTGCGGAGACAACCTGACGATTCGTTTGGAAGAGACGTACGACGGCGACGAGGAGGAGGAGGAGGTGAAGTTCATCAACATCGAATTCACTTTGTCTGAAGAGGAAAGGCGTCCTCGCGGAAGAAGAGCGGGTGTTGGAAGAGGACGTCGAAGGGAATCTGCCCCTCTGTTCGTGTTTGGCTTAGAAGGGGGAGACTCCGGTGTGGATTGGGAAAGGGAATCGTGCCCTTTGCACCGCGCAGCGTCTGATGTCGTGAGACGAGTGTTGAAGCGATCCAAGTCTTGGTGTAGGATGAACGTGAGGAAATCTACCGTGACTCTGATTCTGAAGGATTCCTGGGGCGGTCGCCGAGCGATGGTGACGGCGGCGAGGGACTGTCGTGTTGGTGGCGGTCGGAGAAACGTCGCGCTGACGTCGAAGCGCAAGAGGATAGCGAGCTGTACCAACGTGATGGAACTGATTCCGCGTCTGCGCGCGGGTTCCGATCTCATGTGTTACGAGAGGGATTTCTATGAGAGAGACTATAGAGACAAGACGAGACGCTCTCGTGCCAAGTCGAGACGTCAGTGTAGTCGCGACGTTTCGTACCCTTGGTCTCTTTCTGCCACGAATTGCCATCCGACTGATGCGCGTGACGCTAACAACGGTCGTTTCCCGTGTTGGCCTCCTCTGATGTCACCGTGTAAGACACAACCGGAGAAGAGTCCCGTGGGGTTGGTGCGACCCTGTACGGTGCCCTTGATGTACGACGGTTGTGGGACGAGGAAGTCGAACAGCAGCGGTCGATGCTACGCCCAGAAGATACCCGCCCCTCCTCCGATATCTCTCATGAACAAAGGATACGTGGACAGACCGAATCCCGGTCATATGTGGACGAATCCAATGAAGAGTCCATCCCCGGATAAGCTTTGCTCCAATCGCCATTCCGTGAGCCCTCCAGTCTTACCATCCTACAATTTCGATAGTAAGAATAACAACGCCCGAGACATGTTAATGCAAAGCTATTACAATCCGAAAACGAACAAGTCGGACAGTAGCAATCTGTTTTACGTGCTGCCTTCGCGATCGTATTACGAAGAGAAGCCGTACGGCGGAGAGACGAAGGCTGCGGACGCGACTGCGATGTCGCTGCGCAGACCTCGGACGGCGAATCTCTTCATGAGCAGCTCCATAGAAGGGCCGGCATCGTCTCTGTGGTCGACGCGTCACGCGAGCCGCCCTTGCAGATCGGAGTCTCTGTCTCCCAACAGGACGAAACCCATCATCGACCTCATTTGCGGAGTTCCTCCTCCTAGTTCGAAGAAGAACCGTCGCAGTCGGACGCACGGACGGCGACACGGAGGTGACGCGACGGTGAGGTTTATGAAATCGGGCGAGTGCTCGCCTTCGACCCCCGCTCGATTGAAGCTCTCTGCGACGCCGACGGGATCGCTGGTGTTGGAAGCGAGCGGAGGGGTGATGATACAGACGCCCAAACGCGACTTCTCTCCCGTCATGTACGCCGTGAACAATCACAAGGACGGCGTCCTGCCCTTGACGGAGTTCCTCAAAGACAAGTGGAACACGATGGGGCATCGGCAGAGGGTAACGATGTTGGCGGGTCCCAGACTGCGAGGCGGGTCGGATCGCTATCCCCACGGAGCTCATCCCAGGATGCGCGATCGGAGCGCGGAACGTAAGGAACGTAAGTCTCGACGTGCTTCTCCTTCGCCTCAGAGGGTGCATCCCACCGCGTTCGTGCCTCCGGGCCTCGGAGCACCCTTTGTTCCACCCCCACCGACGGATCCTCGAAACGAAGAGGATTGCCAAGGGAATCAGGCGTGCGAGAGAGGCGGGGTTCCTTACATCCCTAAACGTAATTCATCGAAGGGACGAGTGACGATGGAGGCTAACATTACGATGTTGACGCACGCCAACGCCCCTACGTTGTCTCCGAAGCTTTACTCGGCCACCGATCACTTTTGCGGGTATTCCGTCCCTTCGATGCTCGAGAAGAAAAAGACCGATGCTGATAAGGAGGATGAAGACGATCATTGCTATCGCGGATGCGAAAAGCTTCCAGAATCCTCGAGCCCCGGAGCGCGGGTCGGCATGCAGGGACCGAGCTCCCGCATGACGGAGATGGTGGTGCAAGCAAACATTAGGGAGATGATGAACCCCGCTGCGCAGAGGTTCTCTCCCATCATATACTCGATTGAGGATCAGTTCGGCCGCATGCCTCCTCTCATGAATCCTCAGGAGCCGCCTTGTAACGAGGAGTGTCGTGAGGACGCGTCGGAGGGAGAAGATCGGTTGCGCGGCGGCGCCGACAAGGGAGCGGGTTCTTCAAAGGATCAGGATGACAAGTCGACTGGCAGTGCGCGCGCGCCTCAAGTGCAGGTGACGCCTTCGTCTAAGAATCCCTCGCGCGACGTGTCCCGCGAAACGTCGATAGATGATGTCAAGGGAGCGAAGAAGCCGATTCTCTTGCGACGGGCCTCAGTTCCGTCACCTCATTTTCCAATGGCATCTGTGGGTAGAGAAGTCTCCAAGTCGCCGACGCCTAGTGTGCAAAAAGTACCAAGTGCCCAGAAAGTTCCGAGCGTACAAAAAGTACCAAGTGCCCAGAAAGTTCCGAGCGTACAAAAAGTACCAAGTGCCCAGAAAGTTCCGAGCGTACAAAAAGTACCAAGTGCCCAGAAAGTTCCGAGCGTACAAAAAGTACCAAGTGCCCAGAAAGTTCCGAGCGTACAAAAAGTACCAAGTGCCCAGAAAGTTCCGAGCGTACAAAAAGTACCAAGTGCCCAGAAAGTTCCGAGCGTACAAAAAGTACCAAGTGCCCAGAAAGTTCCGAGCGTACAAAAAGTACCAAGTGCCCAGAAAGTTCCGAGCGTACAAAAAGTACCAAGTGCCCAGAAAGTTCCGAGCGTACAAAAAGTACCAAGTGCCCAGAAAGTTCCGAGCGTACAAAAAGTACCAAGTGCCCAGAAAGTTCCGAGCGTACAAAAAGTACCAAGTGCCCAGAAAGTTCCGAGCGTACAAAAAGTTCCGAGCACACAGATCGTGCGTGACCCCGATCCCAAGATGGATTTGCGACCTACGCCTCAAGAGACGGCGGCGCCATCGACCGTGGAAACGAAGAGGACGGTGACTCCGGCCATTGTGCACAAGGCTCCACCGCGTAGGAAGAACGAGTTGGAACACGCGCGCACCAAGTCACGTCCGTCCAAGAGCGGCATCCACACGGCGCGGATTGTGGGTGACGAGACACGCTCCGCGCTGTCGGCGGGAACCAGAGGATCGAAGGGTTCTCAAAGGGGCGGTGGCAAGGGTTCGCAGCCTGTTACGCGCGACAAGATTGCGGTGAGCAGAGGACGCGGTGGAGCCACCCCGTACCCCGCCCCCACCCGAGCGGGTGCGACGTCTGCCCCTCCGGGTCGAGGACGAGGTCGAGGTGGCGGTGCCACCCCCGGGACGCAACAGCAAAGGGCCGCATCGGCCGCGACGCGAGGGCCCAGAGGATCCACGTCTGAAGAGAAGAGGAAACCTCTGGCCCCCGGAAAGACAACTCCGAGCGGAGTGCCGGTGAAGGCTACCACTGACACGCAGAAGCATTTGCAGCCTTCAGGCGCCACCGCTAAGGTACCTAGTCCTCTTGCCAGCGGCACGTCGGCAGAAGGGGAGAGGGGAGAGCGAGCGAGAAGGGGAGATAGGGATTACGAGATGGTTAGGAAACCGTCGCCCCTCGAAGTGAAGGAGGCGAGGGACTATTGGCACGGGCAATTGTCGAGGGAGCGATCGCCGATCGATTTGAGGGACGTGGAGAAATCACCCAAGGCGTCGCCGAAAGCGTCGCCGAGTCCCAGCGACACGGGAGGGTTGAAACCGGTGGACCGATTGCGAGACACCTCCCCTGTGAATCTATCTCCTGAGAGGATTCCCTCTCATGACGCTGTTGGGGGCGTGGAACACGTGAGCGACAAGGAGCACGCCAAGATGCACGCAGGGGGAGGGGGCAAGGGCGGAGCGGGGTTGCGCTCTACGGCCTCGGCGACAAGCGACTTGAGCTACACGACCATCAGCGAGAGCGACGTGAGCGTGTCGGAACACGCGCGTGAGCACGCGGATGACAAGCATCGCTATCACGACCACACGGCGTTCGGCGTGGGGCCCAAGCAGAAGACGCCTTCTCGTACCCCTTCGCACACCTCGCAGTATTCGTATTCTCCTTCCCCCACTCCGTCCACGGGGGACATTAGAAAAGGAGGAGGAGGAAGGAAGGATTATCCTTATTCGTCGGGTGCTGGAAAGAAGAAGAAGAAGAAGCATCGTCGCCAGAAGAGATCTGCTGGAGACGCAGTAGCGACGAGTGACGTGGATGCGGGGAGTTATCGAGAGGACGAAGACAAGGATCAAGTGCCGGACATGACGGTGGTGCAGATCGGAGAGCCCGGGGGATTGAAGCCCATCACGTTGATTTCTCCGGTACAAGTGGGCATTGTGCCCGCCAAGCAGCGGAGACCGGAAACGTTGCAGGAGATGACGTCGNGTATAAGAGACAGAGGTTGCACGGCCCGCAACAGCCGAGTAACTTGTTGCTGGTGGAAGCGCCGCAGCCCAGAGACTCTGACATGCTGCCTTCGTTGGCGAGCAGCGTCGCCTTGTCTCCTGAGCCCAGCGCGGCGTCTGTGATGTCGGATCGACCACGCTCCAGGAAGAAGAAGAAGAAAAAACCGGAATCGCCGCCGCGCAGGAGACCAGCAGAAGACATCATTTGGTTTCCTATCCCCGTGGGCGCCTTTATACAAAAAGCTGGAGGACCGGATCCTTCCGAAGGACCTTTTGCGCCATGGAAGTATCTCTTGGAGCCGCCGTGCGCGCCGCCGTGCACCGCTCTTCCTAGTGCCTCTGCTCCCGTGGTCCCCGTGTCGGTTTCCAAGATCTCGTCCAAGAAGAAGCTGAAGAAGAAGCGCTCCAAGAAGAAACTGAGGAAGAAGAGATCGAAGTTGAAGGGAAAGAAGGGCAGTGGGTATTCCATTGGAAGGAAAGGGAAAAGGGGTAAACGCGGTAAGAAGGGAAAAAAGGGAAGAAAGAAGAAGAAAGCGAAGAAGACTGCTTCGTCTACTTCGGGACTGTCTTCTGCCATCTCTGAGGTACCTCTGGCCGTAACGCAGATCGCGACAGCGACGGGGCAACCGGTGCCTTCGACGGTTATCGTGACGGCGTCCCCGTTAGATGGACCCAACGCCCTTCCCGCCCCTTACGTTCCCACCCTCGAAGAAGCCAAGAGCGGTTTGTCACCGGCGGCTTTGACTCCCATTGTTGGAGGTCCCAGCACCGTCCTCGGCTCCTCTGCTCACGCGGCGGCCGAGGCTTCTGCTGCGGCGAGGGCGGCCAACGCCCAAACCCTTCCGCCCGCTTCACCCGCAGGTGCTGTCGGTGTTCAACCCTTCCCGTCGGTGGCGACGGGGGTCGGATTCGCTGCGGCACAGACCTCGACCGCCGGCGCGCCCCCGGTGGTGATTGTGGCTCCGGACGCGATGACCAGCGAAGTGCCCGTCGTAGTGCACACGTCCAAGAAGAAACGCAGCGGGCATTCTATTGGAAAGAAGGGGAAGAAGATGAAGAAGAAGGGTTCGAAGAGGAGTCTGAAGGGAAAGAAGAAGAAGAAGAGGAAGGGGAAGAAGAAGAAGAAGGTGAAGAAGGTCAAGTCTGTGCCTTCGACTGCGCCAGTGTATGTTCCTATTCTTGAACCTTCGCCTATTCCTTCGCCCAAAAGAGTACCGTCTCCGAGGCCGAGTTCGCAGTCGTGGAAAATGTTTGAGTTTGAGGGGCCTCCTTGCGTTTGCGATGACACCAAGCCGACCGTGACGGTGCCCAAGGCGATGCCGGTCATCGCTCCCCATCCGGTGGTGGTTAAGAAGTCCTCGTCGAGACGAAGGAAGAAAAAGAAGAGGAAGGGGAAGAAGAAGAAGAAATCGAAGACTTCGCTGAAAAAATCGAGTTCGAGAATCAAGGGCAAACGCTCTCGTTCCTCCATGAAGAGTCGNGAAGAAGAAAAAGAAGAAGACGAAGGCGACTGGAGTGCAAGTCGCACCTTCGACGGAAGCTGCGGTGATGGTGGTGATGCCTTCACCTCTGCCTTCGATGCCTATTTTGGGCGCTGCGCATTCGGACACGTCTCTCCTATCAAACCAACCGTCCGCCGTCTCCAGTTACGAGAGCGTGCATTCGTTGCTAGCGAGGGTGGAGGTGAGGTCGGCCGATTCGGCTCCGTCAAGGGATGGCTTTGAATGCGAAACGCACTCCAAGATGCGTTTGGTCAACTACCCCATTGCGGGCACGCAACGCGCCATACACGCGCACGCAGACACTGCTTGTCTGGCTCCCAAGATCTACGGTATCAACACTCTGAAGATCGTTCGTCCTCCTCCACCACCGCCACCACCCCCTCCGCCGCCCAAGAACAGAAACGCGAAGACGCAGACGAAGCGGTGGAAGAAGAAATCGAAGAACTATCCCTTCAACTATCCCATATGTCCCAAGTTGTTGAAGGGAACGACGTACAATACGTGCCCGGGGCCCGTGAAGCAAGGAGCCTACCCGGGAGATTCGGTTCCCTGGTACAAGCGCCTGCCTTGCAATCCCAAGTGCAAGGACGTGAAGAAGAAGAGGAGCGACAGACTGCTCCACGGCGGGAATTCCGAAGTCGCTCCTGACGAAGCGGAAGAGGAAGAGCGCGTGGAGATAATTTTGGATTCTGGGGAAGAAATGGAGGAAGACACTGAGACTGTAGACACGTTTGACGACGACGACGACGCCGGTACTCCGTCGGAATGTTCCCGATGTGACGATGCATTCGATGATGCTTCTAAGGATGTTGAATTGGAGCGGTGTAGCGAGCTTCGTGAGGAACAGTATGATGAGGAGGAAACTCTGTCTTTGGAACACCGTATTATTACTGCTGAATCTACGGAGGAACTTGTTGAAAGTTCGGGTAATTGTAAGGACGACGCTGAAATAGACGAAGAAGAAGAGGGAGAAGAGGAGCAATGCGCAAAGGATGGTGACGACGTCGTTCTCTTGGAGAGTGGTCGTAGCTCCGAAGGTCGTCTTCGTGGGGGGGAAGACGTTTTGTTGGAATGGTCTCTGCGTCTGCGCGGTGGTTCCGACCGCCACCGAGCGCCTCGCATCCAAGTGACGGACGTCTTGTCCCCGCAACCGGTGCTTCCCACATCTCATTTTTTGGACGAGCGAGGGCGCGACGGTGCTGCTGCTGCTGATGTGTTGGGTGAGTGCAACCAGACGCAAGACTTGCTCTTTGGATCGGATGCGGGATATAAGGCGCTCTGCGACCCGAATGCGACCGCGGACGAGGAATCGCGCGGAGGGACAAAGAAGAAGCAAGGGAAGAAGGGTGCGAAGGAGAGTGGGGGAACGAGTTTGAGCGTGAGAGGGAAAGGAGGGAAGCGAGGGAGTGGAAAGGCGGGGAAGCAACGAGGAGGAGGAGGAGCGAGTACGAAAGGTGCGTCGCGAGGAGTGAGTGAAGAGAGGACAGAGAATGAACCGGGACCTAGTGGTGTTGGAGGATTCGAGCCCCCAGGAATGTCTTACCCGTCCATGACGTCGCAGCTGACGAATACGAAGATGCCAGATTCTAGAGATTACTGTAGCAAAGAATGTAGCGTGTTTGCCCCTGCCGTAGATAGAGAGAGGCTAGAGTTTCTCAGAAAGGTTCGGAACCTATGTCCAGGTGCTGAGGATAACCTCACGTTGACTGCTCAAGAGAGATTTTTTAAGGATAGTGATCTCGCGTGGCCACAGGTTCAAGGGCGACCTTCTGAGCGGTCAGTTACTTATGTCATCGAGGATAGAGTTGAGAGGAGTGGAGACGTTGACAGAGGTAGACAGAGCAACAAGGGTTCTCGGATGTCAAGCACGAGTGCTCGTAATGGCCAATTCAAGAACAGAAAAAGTTCTAAGATTGGCGTTCTGTCTAGGAAATCCGGTTTAAAAATGGGCAATAGGCAAGTGAGGAAATCGAACAATTCCAAGAAATCGACGAAATCTAAGAAATCGAAGAAAGGTTCGAGAGTTGGGTCGAAAACTTTGAGGACTTCGATGCGAAAGAGTCAGAGACCCGAAAGCGTTGAGCAGATGACCTTGTCAGTGAATCGCATCCCCTCTTCGCAGTGTGCGTCCGTGGACGCGTCTCTTTCACACCACTCGGGAGTGAGCCATGTCGCGCAGCCGCCACAAGCGTCTCCCGCCGCTCCTCCGGCGTCCCGGGATCCCTTGATCGTTCCGCTATCGTCTTACATGAAGTTGGTGCGTCATGGAGATGTGGGGCGTCAAGAGTGCAAGGAGAGTAGATCGAAAATGAACAGTTTGGCTCCGAAGCTATACGCGACCAACAACCTCATGCTGATACACCCCGACAGGTCGCAAGCGTCGCAGGTCGCCGCCCTCGCGAAGGAACCGTGCGATTGTGAAACGCCCCAAAGGGACCCTTGCACGTGTACTCCTGCGATAAATTGCGGCGCCGAGAAGACGAAGGAGGGGCGACTGCGAGGCGGATGTGATTCCGCTTACGAGTCTTGTGCTTCTCTCTCGTTCCTCGATACATCAGAGGCGGAAGAGGAGAATATTCTCCAGGAAGCGACTTCTAATGATTGTTCAGACGTTTCTTTTCCGCCGAGGTATGATTCGAACCCCGGTCGAAATTCTCACGTGTCCGTCTCGTACGGGAGAAACACTCCGGATCGTCCGACCTCGATCGTTTTCGAAGAATCCCGCAGCGCGTGGTCCACCTTGATCCCCTTGGTTTGCAAAGATTCCGACTTCAAATCCGTCCCTTGCACGTCAACCGTGTCGCTGCCTTGTAAGTACACGAATTCCTTGCACCCGTCTGTAATTAGCGGGCATCGCCCTCTGGGTTCGGACGCCGCTTCTGGGAAACTGGTTCCGTTGCTCTGCAAGAATTCCGACTTCGCTTCGGAGCTCTGCGACTTCACCGTCTCCACCGCGGACGAGAGCTGCGATTTGATATCGTCGATTGCCAACGCCATGGAAGTGGAAGGCGGACGCGCTTCCGTGTTCTACAAGGAGACGAGGCGTCCGGGATCTTCGGTCCGACGCCACTCCGCTCTGGTGCATCCCGGTGACGTGTGGCCCACGTCTCCGTATCTGGTTCCCCACTTCAACAAAGAGGCTCAGGAGCGGAGGCAGAAACCGTTTAGTCGACACGAACAATTCCCTCCGGTCGACGCTGTCTGCGCTGAGGAGGAGGACACTGGAGGATCGTCGTGGATGAACGAGAAGGAGAAGATGGCGTCGAGGAACCGGGGATCCGAAGAGGCGAGTCACTCGTTCGCCGCGAGAGTGCAGTGTGAGTTGACTCCAGGTAAGGAGCTATAAGTACGAGTATTCGCATGCGCCATGTTGGATCCAACGAATACATTTTTTTAAACATATCATTTCAGTTTCGTAGTCAAATTGATTCATGAGTATTATATACATTAATAAATAACTGTTTAACAATCATTCCTTTGTTAAATATTTAAATATCCAATTTAATTTTTAACATAGGCTTATGGAGGTCCTGCTGAAAAGCATAAATATATAACGTGTAACAGGATATATGTTGTCATAATTTCTTATAGTTTAATACTATAATATAGTATAATAATGATATAAAATTTGTCTCATGTACTGAATTACATATGTACTCCCCACGAGTTCACGCAGTGAATGGACTACGTGAAGCAGTTAGGGGATTACGAAAGGAGTCGTGATAACAATTTTCGATGGCTTCATCAAAACTTATAATATATGTCAAATGCATTTTCTTATTATGAAACAAAATGTTGTATTGTGTACTTCAGTACGTCATGTATTATGTCGCAATTTGACTTGACGCTCGAACTTCCAGTCTTCTTGGTTAAGTTTTGTCACAAATTCACGCGATAATAAAAACTTTTTAAAAAAATCTTATTGTAATATTTCCGTATCAAGGTCAAACTCAGAAACTATTCACAATTTTATAATGATATTCTTTCTCATCAATAAATTGCGAAAATATGATAAATTCTCTAAATTAATGCGGCGCGACTCCTGTGTTTGGTCATATTTTTGAGAGCGTGTTTGATCCAGAACGACGCGTGCGAATACCTGTACTCTTATATAGCGCTTTAANCTAAATTAATGCGGCGCGACTCCTGTGTTTGGTCATATTTTTGAGAGCGTGTTTGATCCAGAACGACGCGTGCGAATACCTGTACTCTTATATAGCGCTTTAACTCTGAAGGGAGCGAGGAATCATCGGAGCGTGAAGAATCGGCCGCCATTTTGGTTGAAGCGGATTCTTCGCGTCGATCGACGACGCGTCGCCTTCGCGGAGGCTACGACCCGCGACCGAAGAGTCCAGAAGGAAGCGCCGGATCATCGAGGCTACAGGTAGTTAAAATGCATTTTGATTTTATTACCATATTTATTTTCTAATATTTTTTTCTGGTCAGTTTAAATCGATTCGTTCATTATCACATCCGGGAGGCGAAGGGATGGCGCAGTTGGTTAGCGCATGAGCGCGTTGAGCTGAAGGTCCCGAGCTCGAGTCTCGGTCCCGTCTCCCGTTTTCATTCAGTATAACATGATAGAATAAAGTTTCATATACATTTAATGTCTCGTTTTTATGCCTGATATAAATTTATTTCTTTGTGTTGTAATAATAAATATGCTAAATTAATAATTGATTCTTAATAAACGCTTTCTAAATGTAAGTGCCAAGGAGAGATAGAATATTTAATCCTCTAAATAAAGGTTAACGTTAATTTTTGGGGAATGTCTTACATATGCGATTAATTAAATGGGAGACGGGACGACCGTGATTCTAACCCGGGACCTTGAGCGTTGCGCGTTTATTGTGCAACCACATTGAACTTGCGAGATTTCTGGGATCATCTCATTCGAGATATTTTTTCCTGACATTAGGTGACTCCCTTTGCAGAGCACTGGATTGTCATTCGATATTTTCCAATTGCGGTGAACACCAACATGCAAAAATCTTTTAAATTCCGATGGTTTAAGAGATTTCAGTAAATATTATCATTATAGTATTTTTATATTGAACTAAACCTTCGCTAAAATCTATTCATTCTTTAAGAGGTTTAAATTTTTACAGGAGCATTGAATAGAACAAAGTTTATTTGTATATGATTTTATTACCATATTTATTTTCTAATATATCTGTTTCCAATTTAAATAGACTTCCTCTTTGTGCTATCATCTTATACTAAGCAAGAGGACTGTAATAAGCATTAGCGGAAAGACGTGTAATCTGTGACGTCACTCACCGGTGGTTGCATGTATCAAAGTGCAATCATTGAACGTTAATTTAAGTGAATTTCGCTCGAAAATTGAAGGAATGAAAATTCTTTAAATATTGAAAATTTAGAAGTACTTTTACCAAATTATATTTTTCAAAACATTCAGAATCAGCTGTAAGGAAAATGGGGGTATAGAAATAATGAGAGACTTAGAAGATTAATTAAATAAATATTTATTGACCAGTAGTCTTCTTACAATTTAGTTAAACATTATATCTCACAACTGCTGCTTTCATATTTGTTATAAACATCAGATCAATATTTAATTTCCTCTCTGTTAGTTGAACCGCACCCAGAAGTGTATTTTAGTACGAACTAATTACATCTTTTGTCAAAGATCTGCATTACTAACTTGCGCTTCTACTTTGGCAATTTGAAGAAAACTCAAATCGGGGCGAACGTTTAACGCGACAATTAACACGAGCGTAAACGCATTTCACGCGTGAATTCACGGTTCAACACAATTTGCGCGACGCAAAGGTCTTGTTGCGCGCGCACGAGGTCCCCTCAGTTTGTTTACTTCACTTCGCCCGTTCGCAGCGATCGAACAAAATCATGTCAACTGCATATCGGAACGACGGAACGACGCTATTTCGCTATGTAAGGTTGGCTGCATTCGATGCCAGCGCCGAGTGATACTTAAATGAGCTCATCTGGCGATTAACAAGAAAATATTGAACCCCCCTCTTAAATTGTACTCTTAATGCTAAGTTTAGCAACACATTTGCTTTATAAATATAAATGCCAGGTTGAGATAGTTTCATATACATTTCGGTGGTGAGACATACATATTATCCGAACTATTCTCTTTTGTATTTTGAAAGTCTGAGTGGCCTGAAAAGATAATACCGTATTGTTAATGTATTGGTTAACAACGCGCGAGGGGAAACTTGTGACTTACACTGTTAAACTGTGAATCCAGAAGAGATGCTTGCCGTTTTTTTGAAACAAAATAAAACGTTGCATGGTTTACAGTGTTAGTGTGCGTACTGACAGGCTCCGTCTTTGCCCGGTAAGCGCAGGGTGAGGAAGACCCCACTCCGCCCAACTCCCGCACGTACACCATAGCGGACGACGCTTCCGGGCGCTCACAGACCTACTCTCTACCTGCGCCGACGACGCCACGCGACGCCGTCGACACGGAAGGGGCCTCCCGGAATCGGTCTCCCGTTGCGACGAGTCTACTGCCGCAGCGGACAGACGCTCAACCCCCTCAGCCACCGGCGGCGCGCGCGAGGCACAGACCTATGTTGCAGCCGGTGGAAGTGGTTTTCCAAGATGACACGCCCTCTTTACCAGGAGACAGTCGTTTGGACGACGCGCGCACCATTCACAGGTCACATATACTGGAGTCCTATTTCTTTGCTTCGAGAACATTTTTACTTGAGAAGAAAAAAAAACATGGACACGCTCAGTGTTTATTAGTTTATTGTACATTAGTATCAGTAAATTACTTTATTGTACTCAACGTGGTCTTAGGCAATTTGTAACTGTTCTCTTGACAATACATTATTTAGTTATTGTCAGTCTAAGTGGCTGGATGTTTTGTAAAGAACCTGCACTCAATGTAGCCAACGCTTTTACTTCGCCGTCATCCATAAGAGTAATGATATCTATACCTCGCGTTCTGTTGGTAAGACATTCGAAATTGAATCCATTGCCAACTTCGGACACCAATTCAATTCGCTTGCTCTTGTGGCGCTGTTCTGTTCTTTCTGCTTCGAGCAAAGTGTGGAAACGAATATTACCTTGTGTCTTTGTTTGTTGTGTTATTAACTTGTACTTATTTACAACGTACACTATTTGTGACTATTAATATTTATTCGGATGTTACTTAAATTCGTTGATGTTGGCAATTCTTGTTAGGCAGCCATCTTGCATTGTTACACGACAAGCGTTTCAGGGAGCGTAAAGTATTTGGTTGGTTTGCTCAAGTATTAATTTGTTACAGAAACAGTAGTGTAACATTATTTATAGCAACAAATTGTGGACGAGTTACGCAGACATAACACTTCATTGTTAACAAATTAGTTGCTACATAGAATCAATAAAATATATTGAGTGTTAATAATATATTTAATAATAACCATAATAATAAATGTATTGTGAAAAATGCAGTTGCAAACTGCGTATGACCACGTGGAGGACAATAAACTAATTTACTGTGGGATTAAATTCTTTTTGCATCAGGATGACGTAACATATGGAAGTGCGTAGCATTAGTACATGAATTGAAACTTGTGGTGAACATTGATATAAAGACAAGTTAAAACAGTAAGGTTGACCAACATGACAATGCGCGAGAGACTTTCAGGTATTTCGCTGTGGCGAGCGTGAGCGGTATTCTTTATTTGAAGCCTTTCTTCGCCTTTTCGAGTGCAGTGGACAGATACACTCACTCATGAGTCTGTTATACGTTGTCAATGACAAAATTTTATTAATTTCGTGATCAGTTAAATTTTTTCACGCTTTCGTTAATCGGATGATGCTTCATCAAAGGAAGATTGTGGTCTCTTTCACGAATCGTAATATTTCTATTCTCTACGCTTGCTAAACTTATATTTTGGAACCATGCTTTTCTCAATTATCAAGGTCTTCAATCCTAATATAAGATTAGTTAAATTATGTTTTTCAGCAGTATAATAAAATGCGCGTAACGATAAATATGTCATGTATTAGATCTCGTAAACGTTGAATTTTTTGAGATATTTTATATTTGAAATGTTAGGTTTGTTTTACCCATAACTTATTGTATAAACAGACATATCCTTAACTGAAAATGAACCACAAACCTTTTGAGAAAAAAATAAAAAGAAAAGAAAAAGAAATAATTTCAAAAGTTAGGATGACAGCTCGACGCTTACGAAATATGAAAAACTGAAATAGACTTGACGCAATTAAGAGAGAGAGAGAGAGAGAAATATGTTTATTGACTCTGTGTTATAAGAAAATAAATGAAAAAAATAGACCGATTGAGATGCCTACCCTCCAAAGTCTTTTGTATATAGATCAATGCGTGACTGAGAAAGGCTGTATGTCAAAACGGTTCCATGAAATTTGTGAGTTATTTTTGTATGTTTTTCTTTCTTTTTCTCATTAACTTTAAATCTTTTTAATTTATACAAGACAGTAGTGTCGGCTTACTTTCTCGGAAATCGTTCTATACAATTCCCTCCCCAAATATATAAAAAATATTATTGGATCTCTTGACATCCGCGGTTAGCAGCTAACTGCAGAACTATTGCTTCCACAATGCAAAAAAAATTCATTGATGTTAAATAAAAGTTAAATCCGTCTTGTGCTTGCCATCACGCCTTTTGCTGTAGTACTTTGAAAATAACTTATAACAAGTTGAAAAACTATTTTGTTGCATGATTGTGTTGTGTCTTATGATTCATATTAATTTAGTTATATGGGTACTCAACTTTGGCACGGTTGTGTACATTAATTCTGTAACCCCATTCTGGCCCGGGTTTTAATCCGGTTTTCCTTCGAGTAGAGGCGGATTTCTTCTACAGGTTCTCTAGGCCTTTGTCTAGGGACAGATTTATTGAAACAAGAAATCGTGAATTTTAGTGTTATTTCAATTCTTGTGATTTTTAAACACTATACTCAGTGGAATCTATAGTTCGATAATAATTCGTACATGTGAAATAATATTTTTCTGTTGAATTAGAAACTTGTTGATATTTTATTAGTATTATAACACGTAGCTAACTTTTTATCTTATGTATGAATTTATGCTGAAATTTTTGAATCAACCTGTGCCTCAGGGCCCTTGATCGTAATGGATGTGATGAACCCTTGCTTGCTTTCGGAGAGTAAATTATTTTATTGTCCTCCACGTGGCCATACGCAGTTAGTAATATTGTGTGCGTAGTGACAGTTTGCTAGAGGTTGTTGCTTCGCGCTATCCACTTGGCAATTTCCGTCGTGTGCAGGTTGCGCATGGGGCCGCAGCGCATCGTGGTACGTTGCATCTCCCGCGAAGCGGCTGCAGCTGCGACGGCGGCTCCTCCTCCTCCTCCCCCTCCTCCTTCTCTCCTCCTCCCTCCTTCCGGGCGCACTATGCTCCCCACTGTTCCTTGTTCTCCCGCCGCGTCGCCACCTTCGAGTCCTTCCCCTCATTCGCCGCTGCTCCTCTCCACTTCCGCTTCTTCGTCGTGGGAGGACGTGACCTACGAGTCGCCCCCCGGGGAGACGTCGCCCTCGGCGTCCACCTTTGCGCAAGGGGGCACAACCGGTGAGTATTTGCTGTATTTTACTGCTGCTGTATTTTACTGCTGTTGTATTTTACTGCTGCTGTATTATACTGCTGCCGCTGCTGCGGCGTCAACGCGTCACGATCTTTTCTCTCTAAGTAGGTTCTTGTAGTCAATTATTGCTAGTTTAGTCAACAGCAAACTACTGCTCGGAACAGCTGTAAAATACGGCAAGTGGAGTCGTATTATGGAGACGCTTTGCTTTACGTTGCACCTTTTGAATTTACTGAGGGATTTCGATGAGATGAAGAACTTTCTGCTGATATTGCGTTCGAATGTACCTGGCAGGATTGGAACTCTCTCATCAGATGCGNATTGGAACTTTCTCATCAGATGCGGTTTGAAAATGTGGTGCAACTTAAACTGTGCCTCTCCCTTCAAAGGGATTGGATTCACCTGCGCCACCTCTTTCCGAATTGTACAAAGTCATCATATTTCCCCCAAAACAAAATTAGTATGAAAGAAAGTTGTTCCACGATGGAGTTGTATTCGAGAACAATGGGCCCAACGTATAATAATCCAACTTTGGCCCGTTTTTCTTTTTCTGCTTTCGTGTCTTTTATTTCTAAATTGTTCGTTGGTTAAAAAACCCTAAAAGGGACATCCTAAGTCGTATACTTTTGGTGTGTTTATCAGTGAATTGAAATAGTATATCTTTTCCATTTATTTGATTACTTCCTCCATAATAAATTATTTGTAAACTTGAAATGAAATAGAAAGGATGTAAATTAACATTTACTTACAAAAAAAATAAATGTTCGCCAAATATGTCGGTAATTTTAGTTATTGTTTTTTGTTCTAACTCTAACAACAAATTGCAAATCTTTGGGACTAGGAGATTCTTTATAGTAGTAATTAAAATAAAGGAATTTCATTAGAATACCGTTTATATTATATTTTTGCAGTAGTTGCTTCTCATTTCGGTCCGATTGGGATTGCGGGTGATTGGTTGGCAATTTTTGTGAACGCTGAAAATGTGGGCCTAGGTACGTATTAAATTGCCGTTGAGTGTTAGTGCAAACGGCCATTTATCCATTCATTTCAAGTGGCCACCAATGGCACTTTGCAGATAACAAATGGTCACCAAGTGGCCATTTGTACTAGAGAACATCTGTCCAAGTACTTGAGGATAAATTTTTTAGACATGTCGGTCTCGTCGTCTCCTCCTTAGCAAATGCAATACGAAGGCCTCGTCGTATGATTCCCTCGAAATTTCGTAAACAAACTACCCCAACAGGCTTCGGAACACTTGGGTTGTGAATCTTTAAAGGATTCAAAGCAGTTGAGGATTCAAAGGCTGGATTAAATGCTTATGCCATGCTGAACTTAGCTTACCGTGTGACGCCAAGACGACTCGCATTTAGGTTTATATAAATTGCTAATTTGAACAATTAATTGAAATACCGGATTTATTCTCTATGAAGCATTGAACAGTAGGATTGGAAATGATCGTTTTGTACTGTAAATCTTCTCGAATTCATCCTAATTGATTCATTGTCTACCCCGTGATCACACGCTTATGCTTTTCGGCCTTTAAATTTAATTAATTAGAGATCAATTTATTTATAATAAAGTAATTTCATCTTGGCTCACTTATTCTGCAAAGTAAATTCAATTTTTCAGGGTCTGCGAATTGCACACTTTCTCTTCATTGCCAAATGTTTTAAGTACAAAATTACTATTTGGTTTTTGCAGCTTTGTTTCGGTGTATGATTTTCATTCTTTCCGTAAAGTAATGTGTTAAACTGTGTGACTTTGAAGGGATTAAATTAAGCTACGTTTAGCATGGCTTCAACATATAACTCCACGAACGAATCCTACCTCTGAATCATCAACTGCTCTGATTTCACGACCGATGTGTTCCGAAGACCCTAGGGGCTCGTCCTGGTCCTTGCCTAAAAAAAACTAGTTGAGAAAGGGATTAGAGAGCGTGTACTGTACTGTAATTGCGTTCGTTGCTGTGTAAAGTGTCTGAGGTGATGACAATGGACGGAGTGCCGCATCCTTCGCTGGCGACATCCGCGGAACCCTCGTCACGGACGGCGCCGGCGCCGGCGCAACCGCCTTTTCGTCCTGCGACGGGGACGGACGTGTCCCCTACTCCTTCGTCGGCTGCCGCTCTCTACAAAACGCAGTTGGCGTCGACCGTTGCAACTGCTCGGGGTGAGTGTCGTGATTAAGTGATTGAGCTTCAATTTGTCTGAAGCCAATTAGAGGTGAGCAATCGTAGCAAGTGTTATCGCTCCGACTACCGCGCTTGGTACTGTTTCGAGCTGTCGCCATTCTATATGCAAACTGCGCTTTTTATATTTTTTATTGTAGGTTTTGTAAATGGGAAATGTATCGTGCTATTGAAGCTTATCTACATGAAGCGATATGAGGTAGGAGTTGGGTGGTAGGGGCTATTGTTAGTAGATCGGCCGATTAGCTGGGTTTACCAACAACTTGGCCCACTTGGAAGGGCTAGTAGAAATAGTTAGAGTTATTAATACTAGGAGGAGGTGGATACAGGAAGGAGGGTTCCCTTTTTAGAAGCTACTGCTATATGAACTGGGACATTAATGTGAAAGGCTACAAACATTTTCTGATCCCGCCGGGAATTGAATCCGGAGTGACTTGGTGATGAGCAAGCGTGCTAACCCCCTTAGACAGTGAAAGGGCTAAAATTGATGATATTGCGTGTTGTGATGGTTGGCTACATTGCAGTGACGTCACCGATCACGCGCGTCACCACCACGTCGACGGCGTCTACCTTCGCGCGCGGCCGCAGCAACGTGTCTCCGCTGGTGAGCGCGTCTGTGACGTCATATCCTTCGAGCGGAGACATCTTTGGTGACATGGACTCATCCCCTCGCGGCGGCGGCGCTGCCTCTCCGGTCGGTCCCAGGACGGAGCCTGTGTCTTTGACCACGCCATCCAGGACGCCTTCACCTCCTCCGCCGGCCAAGACGCCGCCTCGTCCTCTGTCGCGCGACAAGACGACGTGGCCGTTGCCGTTGCCGTTGCCCCTTCCGTCGCTGCCTTTGCCGATGCCGGCGCCACTGACGCCACTGACGCTGCTGGCGCTGCCTCCGATAGCGCTGGGGGCGGTGTGCAGCGACGCCAGTCGGAAGCGCCGGATACGCAGACCTACACTCGTACTTACGCCGGACTCCAGGTGACGACGCTTCTGTATGAGTTTGTTGGCTATGATCGTGAAAGGGATACAGGCTGCTGATAAGTTCCACATGAAGCAGAATTAATCAACTAGAAATGTAGGTCAGGTAACAAGAGGATACATCGTTGAACAAATTAAAGAACTTTCATATTAAAGAATATTATTTTATGGATATGCAACCCATTAAACGCAGCTGTATAACGCATATCATTCCTACACAGAAATTTATCAAAGTTTAGAAATATGGTATATTTCTTACATCAATTCATATAAATCATGTCGTATAATAGATTTTGTTTGTAAACTTATTACATATAATATATTGACATCGAGATTTTTTGTCACGTAAAACAGAATTATTCATTTAACTGAATATATTATATAATACTTTAGAATCTGACGAATTGTTTCAAATTTTATTATTAGAAGTTGAAGAAAAATGAGGCGGTAACTTCAGGTATTACAGTATTTTTTGTCTTGATGCGTTAATAATGCGAGCGACCTCCCGTGTGAAAACGTTTAGAAGATACCGGACGATATTTTGTAGTTTTTACTCATCTTTCGAATCGCAATTGATGATTTTTGTGAAATCTCTTTGCTTTTTATAACGAATTATTGCGTAAAGTAAAGGGAGGTTTTTGTTGACTCATTTATTGTTTTTCGCATTTGACCGGAGCGAAGCTGGTAAGATCATGTCTATGATACACACAGTGACACCTCGCTCATAGTTGATAATCGGTCGAAACACAAGCCAAGAAATCCAAAACGGATGAAAGGAGAAGCTATCATTACTTCGGGAACCAACGTACTCTAAAATACATACCACAAGTACAGTTAATGAGAATAAATATGTATTTTAGCACTAAAAACAATGGGAAATAGCTTTAAAATGAATGTTTGATGTTTTCCAAATCTTTGGAGTTTATATCTCTACCGTCAACCGATTGTGGTTCCAATCCGAGGATACTCGCACCACAATGTCCTCTCAGTGTACGCTGAAGCGATGTTTGGGAATATGGGAAAATGTAGCGTAGTATTCAAATCTTATCTACATGTAGCGATAGGAGGTAGGAACTGGGTTTTTCGACAACTTGGCCTTGGTCCACGTGGAGGGGTTGTAAAAGTAGTTAGTAACGAGAGATGGATAGAGGAAGGAGAGTTCGGTTTTCAATGGTTTCTGCGATATGGACTGAGTCGTTGAAGTGAAAAGCTACAAATTTGTTGAACCCGAAGTGACTCAGTGGCAAGCTAGCATGCTAACAGTGAACTATCGGAGGGGCTGAAGTGATGGTTGGTTGACGTTTGTAGGAGGCGTCGCGCGAGCACTCCGTCATCTTCGTCGTCGCGTACTAAACTTCCTCACGCACGGCGACGGGACAAGAGGGGATCGCCTTGTGACTCCACCTACTCCATCTGCAAGGTAGGTTCAAGATAATGGCGCTGCGTCTACTACGGCTCATGTAAAGGTGAAGGAAAAGATAAGAATTCAATTAGGCTGCCTTCTCTGGAACCGTTCTATCTATTTGTAATTAGTTGATGTTTGGTGAGGTTAGTGTCAGGGAAACCTTCGTGTATCTAAATTGGATGCAAAATGGAATCGAAAAGAGCTGTATGTGCGCTAAGGGTGACAAAGAAAAGTTTTAAAACGGACGATAAGAAGTAAGTTTTTTTTTAAAATTCCACTACTATTTATTTATTTTTACGTCATGTGTAGGCGACATCTCATGTGACCACACTCGCCTTACCTTTGAAGTCCTGTTGGTCTACTTGTTATTATGTCTCACCTTTGAATATCTCACGTATGGTTGTCTCTTCAATATTCCTTATTTATTAAATCCGTTTTCATTCCTACTTATGTCACATATTCCTTATATTTCTCACACTTTACCGTGTTGTTTCTGAATTCTTTCTTCTCTTTTCCATTCCATATTCCTTTCTGTTTCATATACCCTCTATATTCCGCTCTTTCCGTGCCATATAGTTCGCAATTCCAAAACAAATGCCCCGCTGTCTCCTCTCCCCTCCCTTTCCACATTTGCATTCTTTCTCTGCTGTGACAATTTTCTTCAAATATGACTTAAAATTTCAATGTTGTGTCATGAATTCCGTGACATGTGGATTTACAATGAACCATTTTCTGTTCTCCTCTGCAATATTTACTTCTGGCATATGGATATATGTTACCCTTCCGTTCATACTCATGTTCCACCGTATCTACCAACTCTTCAGTAATCTTTCCCGTCTGTTCTTCTAGTGACCCAGTCAGCTGCCTTCCAGTAATGCTTACTGTGTCTCCTTTCCTTCTTCTCTTTCTCAAGTTAATTTTGATTGTATACAAATCCAACGGCAGAGTTCAATTTAATACTTCCAGTGCATCCGTAGATATAGGATCATATCCCTCGGTAGTACTGGCTAATACTATGTGGGGGTTGGGAGATTTTTTTAAAAAATTTCTTTTCTGAACCGGATTTCTCGACCGTTTGGCCGTTACCTGTTTTTTCTCTCTCTGTTGATTTCTGTCTCATTGTTCTCTTGTTTCTGTTTCTTCCCTTTTTTCTACCTCTTTCCTTTCTATCCTGTTGTTGAGTTTGTTCTTTTTCTTTTCTTATTATTCCTCTCTTTCTTGTTTGTTATATCCCGTTGATTTCCGTACACGACTGTTCCCTCTTTGCCATATAGTATATATGTACTATAGTACATATATGTTCCCCGAATGTGGGGAATTATCTACTATCTAGCAGTGTTCTTTTGTTACACTCGTAATTCTACGGGTGGGGGAAATGGTGTGTGCGCGCAGGCGCTGCAGCCTCTGCCTCGCGCTCTTCCAACGACGCCTCCATCGCCCTCGACGCAGACTCCTCTCCTTGCGCCGCCGCCTCCTCCTCCTCCTCGTCCTACGCCGCCGCCGCCGCCGCCCCCGCTGACGTGTCATCCGTTGCTGCGAGCGAGGTCCACGTCTTCGGCGACGCGGGAGTCTGGAGGCCCTCCTGCGGCGGCGGCGGCGACTACTACTTCGGACCCCGACGCAGCTTTGCAGCGTCTACCTCCTCCAACCCCTCCAGCTGCGACGCCGATGACGCCGCCTCCGGGATTGAGCGCCGCCATCACTGCGCCTCCTCACGGCTTCTCGTCCATGACGGAGGATGTGGAGGTGACATTTGATTTTGTTTACCAATCAAGACCATGAGTATTCGGACCATTTGCCCCCCGCTCTTTCACCATTCCGTGAGGGAATTGGGAAGAAGAGATGTTAACTGACCGGGGAACTTTATATAAGGAACCGACGTTTGTCTGTAGTATGTGAGGGAAAGAAACTCCAGGTGAAAACCTCACCGAGTTCGGCGGAGGTGGATTTGAACCCAAGCTCTCCCGCTCAACGATATCGAGGTAGCAAAGACACTACCGCTATCCCACCACTTTTGGTTTTATAATTATTTATATTTATTTATGAGTAGGGTATTAATGAGTCGTAAGGGACTGTCTTTCATTATGTAACGCAAAAATTACTACTTTTCCAATACCCTCTTTGCCTTTCATAACTCACCTGTTGGAGTTTTTACCGCGCTATATCATTACGTGACACTAGCCGCACATCCCCTCCGCGAAGAAGAAAGCCTTTCACACGAGTTTTTCTATGATGAATTATCGTTTTCGAAATTCATGGTCCACCAAATACTTTAATAACGATTACATGATCGCGATTTTCGCTTAAACGCTCATGGTCCCGTCGTTTATTTGCGTTAATGCAGATTTACTTCTGTACTGCAAGCAATATGGCGTCTATTTTACTGGTTCGCTCGTGGCTCGATTTATAGGTTATGTTCTGTGGCACGAGGGAACCGCGATGCTTCCTTTGGTGGCCGTTGGAGGCGCCGGTGAGTAATACGACGCGTTTCTCGCCTGTGATTTGTCTTCAAGTTACCCACAATGCACTGCAAAACTATTACCGACGTAGATAATTCTTCAGAAACACCGATTAATATAATATACGATTAATTTTTCATAGTTAAATGCGTACAACGTGATTGTAGTTACATTTACCTAATCACGTTGAACAAAACCGTGATTATTCGCCATTTCTCGAAACTGGGTCTTAATTGTTGTTTCTACATCACAATGAGAACAAGAAATGCAATAGGAAAATTTAAATGTTAAATGTTCCCTTTGTGATCGTAACGTAACACTGTGGTGAACGCACCCTACCTCTTCCTGATGATATGAAAAATCCCCTCTCTGTTTGCGTTCCCTAATTTATGCGCGGACCCTAATTGTGACCTTGAATCGAATGCCACTTCCGCCCAGAACGGTTGAACAGTTGACACCACTTCCGCCCAGAACGAAAGTTATCGCTGTATCTTGTCCACGTGTGTATTGCGATACTGGTTGGTTCTAGTGCTCACTCCCTGCTTTTAGGACACGACGCACAGCGTGGATGACCTTGAGGAGTCGATGCTGGAGGTGCATCGCCTGGAGGCGGAAGGGCAGAAGTTGCTGCAGGAGGCTGCACGTCTGGCGAGGGAGGCGGGAGCGAGAGCGAATCGCGGAGGAAGGGAGCTGGCGCCGCTTACGTCTTCGGAACGCTTTCTCTTGATGGAGGAGAGTTGGAACAGAGTGGTGGGTTTCAAATCACTGTTTGTGAAACAAGAATGAGAAGGAAATATAAACGTGTTTGTCCGGGACAAACCGCGCCTCGGTAGACATAACTACCAACGTTTCGGCTATCTTGCTGTGGGGTTTCTTTTGGGCAATGTCCCAGTCGTACATGCCTAAGTCACACCTGAGGAGAATACGACAGCGATTTAGGTCTGCACGACTCTTGACATTTCCGTCAAGAAAGCCACGACAAGTTGGCGGTTTGTCCCGGACAAACGAGTTAATATTGACTATGGCCGCGGAAGTCTACGTTTATAAGAGTGGAGAATAAAATAAACTTGATAATATAAACAGTCTTTCCAACAAAAGATCGCGATTATTCCTCATTAGTAGCATGTGAAAACTAGAAGCCGAGAATCTACAACAGTGCTGATTTAATGCTTTTTTAGTAATCAGTTTCTGTATAAACTTGCCAGTACTTCTGAAACAAAGTCCATGATACATCTTCCCCAAACTTATATTGTTGATTTGTTGCTTTCGGGTGCTGAAGGTTTTTGACCCAAATTTCTCTTTTGTATATTCGTTTCAATTATCGTTTTCCGGGTAAGTTGGTCTCAGCTCACTCTGTTTCACTTATATCTCAGTTGGGAAGTGAAACTAGAGCTGTAGCTAGTGTCTAGTTGTCACACTTAACTCGAAACACTGAGGCATTGCTCTGTGTCTGAATGTAAAAGTGTTCTTTCAACCGCGATGTTGAGGGTATACTTTCACCTAATCCTCGACATACACCGCACCTATATATTCCTGCGTTTACAGACGGGTCGAAGCAGGCCGATGGTGTGGGCTGTTCCGTAGTGTTCCCCCGTGAGACCTGTGGGACGCCATATTGAGAGCACTGCGATCAACAAAGGGCTCCCACGGATCAAATTTCCTGATTTGCTCCGATTCTCTAAGTGACCTTCGAGCAATCCAGACTATGTATCCAGCTGATACGCTGATCCAGAACATCCAGGATGTGCTTTTCTCGCTCCAAAGTGGTGGAAAGTACATAATGTTTTGCTGGATTCCCAGACACGTGGGAATCAGAGGAAATGAGGAAGGCGGCATGCTGCGAGAATCGCGTGGATTTCTTCACGATTCCAAAAAGGGATCTCCTAAATTCCATCAAGTTGAGGATTCTGAGTGAATGGAACAATGAGTGGTTAGCTGTTGAAGGGAATAAGCTCCGTCTTATCAAATCCTCTGTTAAGTCATGAAGCAGTTCCCATAGGCCAACCTGGCGCGACGAGGTCTTTCTGACCCGCCTGCGCACAGGACATTGTCCTCTCACTCATTGGTATCTCTTATAACTTGAGGATGAACCCGTTTGTGAGGAGTGTAACTGTTCTCTGACAGTGCGTCACCTACTAACTGATTGCAGAAAATACACAAGAATACGAATTGGTCTGGCTGCAGATTTACCAACTGTTCTCGGAAAGGAAACGCATGATGTCAATAAATTATTGAATTTTATGAGTAGATGGGGGCTCCTTCCTCAAGTTCTCGGGAGGGTTTAAATTTGCATTCTTCTTTCGTCTTCCCTGTCTTCTTTCATTTTATCCTTTGTTTCTGTAATTAGAAAATTATAATTTTCAGAATTTATTTCACTTTCGATATAATGTATTGGGCAACTGTTTTCTTTTCTTTCATCTTTGTATTTAGATATTTGTTGAATTCAGGAGGGTTTTTTAGTGGGTATGGTCGAGATATTCGGCGAGTCCCACACACGGGGAAGATTCTTTACGGCTCTTCTCTATGGTGCGAAACTGCATTTTTCCCTACTTGCAAGGGCTCTAATGACCTTGTCGTTGGCGAACCCTAGAATCTCGAGAAAAATAAAACACATGGTCCGAACGCGCAAATAACTCTATGATGCCATGTATGTTTTCTAATACCAATGATGGACGGGATGTATTGAAGAAATTTTAATACTGTTTCGTTTTTCTAGGCCATGTAAATGTTTCAGTAGAAGAAGAAAAAAAAAGTTAAAGAAGCAGCGTGTGAACAAATGTCGATCGCGCACCCGCTTTTTACTGAGTGAAACCGCTAATCAAATATGGACGGTTCAAGCGAATATTTGCCTTACGGGAGTCCATTGATATGCGACCTAAAACCGACAAGATAACGGATGCGGGTGTGTTTGGGCAAATTGACAAATACCGCCATCACAACATTACAATTGTGTTCGCACGTAGGTGTACGTGCGAGGCGACCGTACCGGCGAGCGCGTTGCCGCCCAGCGCGTGTGCAAACGGAGGCTGTCGGTGACTGTGTTGGCGGGGCCGGGGTTGGACAGAGAGCACCGCCCCGCGGGCGACGTGCCTTCTCCGCCCCCCGGCGACGGTCCCTGTCTGCACGCGCCACCTCTCGTCAGTTCGGAGATCTCCACGTCGCCTCTGCCTTCCATTATGAGGTAGGTCAGGTACTCTGTGTGTCTGCACACTCTATGCAATTGTGCAAACGTGAGTTCAAACTGAGTTCACTTGTGCAGCCGCACTGCGTCTAATCTCTATACAAACTCTTCTGCAAACTAACCCCTTTCTCCTTTTCCGGGGTTTCAAGAGGAAAAAGTAAAAGGGATTACGTCACTATGAGGCAGCGGTGTACAAAAAAAATTGTAATGTTGTTGTTAATTACTACCAAACTCTTTCGGGAATATTTAAATTCATAAGTAGAATGTGAGTCTTCAAGGAAAATTAGCCTAAACACGACTAATAAGCGATATTTAGAAACCAAGATATTTGAGTTTTGTTTTCAATAATTTCATTACAGACAAGTTCCAGAATTGTCACACGTGGGTGGTATTTGGGTTCATTTGATTGGAATTATTTCGTAGATTTCAAATATGATATTTTGATAAACAAAAAATATAAAAGTTGGTGTAAAATAGTGGACAACTCGGTTCACGAATCATTAACGCAGGTAGCGTAGGACGCCGGTTTCAGTTACAGCTTAACACTAATAGCTTTTGAGGGGAGAGGGCTCGGGTTTGTTGGAATCTTTAGCACGTCCCAGACAGCTCCCTGCTACAGGCGTCGTGTCTTTGACAAAGGAACCGATTGTTAGGGTGCATTGATCCCAGTTTGTCGCCGGGTTAGAAGAGTGGACAATGTCCTGTGACTGGGTCTGCTCTGCTCGTGGTGTGGGAAGGTTTGTGTGAGGTTAAGGTTAGTTAGTAGACGATTCGCTCTGAATGACAGTCGTTTTTCGCCGTCGCTTTCGGCTTTTGGCGACCGGAGCGGGAGTGATGACAAAAGATTTATTGCGACGAAAGTAAATGTCCGCTTCATTTTTATATATCTTAATACCGTATGTAGTCATCCCATGCTCCCTCAAAAACACGTAACGATTATGGCAACCCTTTACAAGTTGTATTCAGTTCAGCATTGAACGCGACACGCCGATGGGGTGTTCACAAATTGCGTTGCGATCCCGTTAAATTATGTATTAAGGAAAAACCGTATCAAATTGATATATATGTCTTCATGCCTCGCATAAACTAAGAGTGAATTAATGAATACAAACAATGTGTCATCTAGACAACTTTTTTTTTATCGCAGATGAAGTATATAATTACTAATAATCCGTTACGTGTCAATTTTTAAAATGTTGTAGTTGATCTTGTCAAAAGATTAGAAAGTATTACAAAAGACAAATGCTTTTCTGTAGAGAAACTAAAAGGTGTAAACCATTATTTGAGCCTGGTTTAGTGTACAGTAGATACCTTCTTAACAGGCCTCGAATCAACCGGCCTTGGCCTATCCTGTGGAGCAGTTTATTTTCCTCTTTCAGCGTATTGTATAGTAACATCTATTTTAGCTTTGAAAGCACATCGTTTCGGCCATTTAAGCGAGATATTGACTATTGAATATATTGGTAGTCACTTAAGCAATTTGACGAGCCTTTCCTGGAAAGTAAACTGTTTCTTTAATTTTTCACGTCTGATAACTTTCGGTCAGGTGAAAGCGGCGTCGAGTCGGGAATCGAACCCGGGAGTCCTGCTTTGATCGCAGGGGTGTTAACCACTACACCACCCGTTTGCCATCCACAACTGTACATCATTTCCACCCAGACCTAAAATCACGGGAGACCTGAGCCACATCCCCAGACAGGAGATAAGTGAACCAGGCTGTACACTATTCGGCGTGCTCTTAATTACCAGTTTTACACGTACCTGTGTGTTAATTTTCGTTATGGATATATTTCTTCCAAGTACCCTACACGTGGAGAAGATATGTGACGACTTTCGGTGAGGTCTGGGTGGAAATGGTGTACAGTTGTGGAAGGCGAGCGGGTGGTGTAGTGGTTAACACTCCTGCGATCAAAGATGAATGCTCACATATCTTCTCCATTTGTAGGGTACACAGAAGAAATATATGCATTTTTCATGTTTGTTCGTTTGTTTGTTTATTTATACAGCACAATAAAATGAGTTGTAAAGACGTCTCGTTTCCATGTTTGTTCATGAAATCGTCGACTCATTTTGAACGAAAACCGATGTTTCTCGGATGAACCGGCCAGGGCCTCGCAGGGCCGACCAGACCAGGTTAAGAGGGGTTCCACTGGTTGTGCGATTGGTATCTTTAAGTGTTCTCGAACAGTTCCGCGTTGCCCCCGACGATCTCGGACGACGGCATGTCTTCGGGAACCAGTCTGCGCACTGCGCACTCGTCTCCCCTGGGGCCGTCTGACGTCACTGCTGCTGCGCGTAGCACTCCGCGCACAACTGCGCCTCCCTCGTTGGCGTCTTCTCTCACGGCAGACGCGGTGCCCAGCCTCGCACGACCACCGGGGAGACGAGGATCCAGACCTGGAGACGGTAGGTCGGGGCATGATCACACTTCTCAAAGGGCATAAGCTACGCGCGCACTGGGACGGTCGGCACCGCAGTTCTTTCCATAGCTTTGCATTGGTATGAACTCATTGAGCTGTTTGCGCCGTTTGCGAAAAGTCCCCAGAGGAAGATCTTTTGGAGTATCGGGAGGGCTGTAACTCTTTCCGGGAGACTCATTAACAGTGTATGACTGCAAGAAACTCGCATTAGGACCAGGTATTCGCCACTTCGATTGCGTTGAGTGATCAGAATAGAATGGGGAGCTGGTATCACGCAGATCTTAATCCTCTACGCCTTGAAGAGTGAACGGTCCCTTCACCCAACAGGGTTTCGGAATTTCCGATCCAGTGCGCGCTGCCTGCCTCACTTTTAAAATGTCGGTCCGCTGACGTCTCAGTGCGCGCGTAGCTATAGTGGAATAAGACGGGGTATTTTCCGACTTTTGTGTCATTTTATTGCGCCGTTCAATGTCTTCAGTAGACTTTGTTTTGGTAGTTCGTGATGAGTGTTGATTTCGTAATAGGTTCTACGGGACCGATGCCTGCGACGCGTGCTTCTCTGACTCTCTTGTGGCCGGACATGGATCTGGCCGAAGGAATCCTCCCTCGGCGAGTGGCCAGGAGACAACGGGCTGCATCGGCTGCGTCCCATGCGGAAAGGTACTTGATTACACATTCCATTCGACACCCACACACACCAGACTGGATGCATAATGCGTGGAAATTTTCAAGCGTGTTTGCAGACCGTGTTGCCTGTAACGCTTGTCATTGCGATACTCTTTTTTCTGTTTAATTTCTTTTCCCCCATCGTGTTTATACTTCTGGAAGCTCTTGTATACGTGATATTGTCACGACTTCGTCTCTCCTCGAGGAGGTGTACGCTCGTCTACGTTTTTTAATACTTTATTTCTCTTGTTTAAAAACATATACCCTGACCATATACCTCACACTCCCAAAGAACGTGTTCACTATTTTCTATTCTTTTTCCACATACATACTGCAGCCTCCCTCGGGCGTATTCTCATTGAATACTCTTCAAAATTGCCGTGTTCCGTTTAAAATAGCTATTAGTTTCAAAAAATTTAGACTTTATCCTTAGTTTTTCTTCCCTTTTCGCTGTTTGACCGTCTTGTCTGCCACTGATTCATGTATACAAGTGTAAACGTACCTTAATAGACGCACATATATCCCGTCCTCTCTATAGCACTGACTCTGGACGCTCCGCCTTGGGTCTGCCCGTGTTCTACGGCGTGCGCGATGACGATGAAGGCAGTGACGTGTCGGTGGATCTGGAGGAGGTCGTCTCGACGGATCCTTGCGACGGAGAGCGGGAGGCGGTGACGGGAGAGAGCGGCGGCGGGGGCGGTGGGGGCGAGTCGGCGGCGGTGGCGTCGGCCGAGCGCCGGAGGCATCACCGAGTCAGGGTGCGTGCGTGGGAGCGAGCGTCCGAGCAATTCGTTTGTGTGTGTGCTCTCCCCTCCCTCCTCCCCCACCCCACCGCCATCACGTTACTGCGGTGGAAATCCTTGACCACGTGGTATTGGGATGTGATTTTCAATTTATTGCGTCTTCCTCAGCGCTCTGTTTACATTTCTCAATATATTTGAGCAATATGCTTGGTGGGATTTGATTAGATTGCAATTTGAGTGGATCCAGCTAATGGCAGAACCCTGCACTTGGGCTTAAAAGGCACTTTGTACTCCTTACTCCAACCCAAGGGCCTCGCTGAAGGACACCAAAGAGTGGAACATAGCCTTCCTGATATCCTCTAGGTTCTGGGAAATTAAATCTATGCCAATAACGGGTATACTTGGTCAGATGCTAGTGTGTTGTTTTATTTTAGTGTGTGTTTGTGGTGGATGGATAATGTAAAATGGTATTTCCAGAGAGTCCTGAGGAAGGCTGAATAAATATGGAAACGTCGGCAATCTGGCGAATGTTTTATTTACTTGAACTCAAGATCCCGGTCTAATCATTGTGAAAATTGTTTGGTGAATTAAGTTTAGATGCTGAATTTTAATCTATTTCACTTGGAGTTTATATTACAAAAAATACGACAAATGGCAAGTTTTGCTGCCGCCAGAAGATCGCGATGGTTCATGAATGCTCTTCGGGAAAATTCTCTCGTTTACTGTACATGGTTAGAATAAATAAAGTCTCGCAATTTACGGCGTTTGCGAAACTATCGGGAAAGTGACGTAGAAGACAGGGATTGTTGGCTGCAAATGCCAAGTAATATTGTAGATAAATTCCATGTAGCATAACGTTAGATTGAATGCGAATGGTATGACTGCGGGATAGCGAGCATTTTCAAATCCTGGAGTCCATTCTGTAGACGCATTCGTTAAATTCGGAAATGGATGAATCGAAGATTTAACGAATTTATCGACTCTTATTCTACTATTCTGTATTCGACTGCTTTGTCGAACGAAGGCGGCAGTAGTTAAAATCGATAAAACGTAATCGACACTTCTTCACTGCGGGCGATAAGTTCTTCCAAGAGGCACTTGTTCCTTGTGTCGTGTTGGATTTCTTTTTGTGTTCAAGTTTTCTTAAGGTTACTGTTCTGTTTCCTTTGTACTTGATTGGTTTTCCTTGTGTACTTTAGGAAATACAATTCGTATTGACCATCATTCTCGTATCTCATATTGAGGAAGGAGCAAATTACCGTAAAAACGTAGTATTCTTTAATACATTTATTGTTACCTTTGTCGTAGGATGAATTATGTTTATGGTACAATGTTGGGGTTATCTCTAAGGAATGCATTATGTATCATTTATTTGTTAACCTTTAGAAACTGTCCGGTACACGGAAGTATTTGGTCTCGTGTTACACCAAATGAGATTTTTCTTGCACAAGTTACAACTCGCGCAATGTACGCAGTAGTACATCGAATTACAACAATTAAAGTAATTCTGAAGTACAAGTATATAATAATGTACTATGAATAAAGCAATTAAATGGCTATTCGACACGGTCTATCGGAGCGGTGACTGAATATATCGAATGCGCGTACAGAATAGCATTTCTTTGCTCTGGCGATACTCTGTTCACGTGCATCATGTGGATTGCGCAGGCGCAGCGTTTGGGTCGCTGGGAGGTGGACGAAGCGGCGCTCGCTGATTGGCTGGAGGCGCAGAGGACGTGCTTTAGCTTGGGATCTGTGCGAGACGCTTCTGGAGACGCCAGCAGCGCATCGGTACTAGAGTTTGTTTATTTTTTTAAATTTATCTCTCTTGATGGAGGACCTTACACGAGAAGGAAACGGGTGGATTCGAAATGGGAAGATGAAGAGGAGTTCTTCAATTAATAGACAATTAATAGACGCACTGATTGTCTAAATTCTCACAAAAGATTCAAAATACGCGAACGCGGACTCCGCCCGAAGCACTCGGGACGAGGTGAACTCATTGCACTTCTATTCAATGTGAACCACGTGACAGTGTTTTAAAGTTTAAAATGTTTTAATTTCTTTAAATAACAATTATTTGACTTTAATTGTTGGGACCTAAAGAAGATGCATTGAAACCAGCACTGAAACGTAGACCATGTTTTGACTGAAGAGTGAATGAATGAATGAAAAAATTTTACGTGTGTTTCTCAAAGTTTCTTTAATGTAAAGTTTTTCTTTACGGATCGTAGATAGAATGTGAAACAACACCCAAATAGGTTCAATGCAATCACTAACCATATGTTGAAGAATGACCATTAAATGGGTTGGGAGGATACCAAAATATTTGATTGGGAAGGCAACCTCAATAAACGTTTAATTTCTTAAATATTATTCATAGAAAAGAAAACAATCCCATTAATGAACAATTAGGTACAGCTAACTTACGTAAGTGTTTTGATATTTAGTAGTTTAGTAATTTAGTAGTTCACTGGTTGAGGAGATTGCCCTAAAACAATGGTCAGCCCTGGTACTACACTGTTTCGGATATGTTCATCTCGAATTGTATTGACTTGGGGAACACACACACACATTGATGTTGTGTGTGTTCTCTTTTGCAAATTTGTTAATGATGATATTTCGGCCCCTTCTTGGTTTTAATTGTGAGTACACGTGCCCTCTCTTTATTATGTCGTTAAATTTACATATTTTATATCTTTGTCTATTTTTTGTATTATAGTCTTGAGAAGGACTAACCATTTCATTGGAGGGGCCGAAACGTCAAAAGAATAAAATAAACTTGACTGGTGTGTTCGTGAGGAAGTTTGAATAAGGATATTAAGGATACGACATGTCTCGAGTTTGGGTCACAATAAATACATCAATCATCAGATCGCTAATTATGTGTTTCGCGTGATGAGGTTCTATTACGTTTGAAGAGAGCCCTCGTGATGACTGAATTAAAGTCGAAACGTTGGCGATCTGATGATGGATGTATTTATTGTGACCCAAACTCGAGATATGTCGTATCCTTAATATCCTTATTCAAACACGTGATATGAAGAATTTCTAAACATGATTTCACACGTTCAGTTAAGTACACTGAAGTAGTCCTTTATGCGCGCGGACTCTGCCTAAATGTTCGAGAAAATGTGCCATCATCTGTGCCAAGGTGATCGGGTATCGAACCCGGGATCTCCTCCTATGACCACAGTCACCTGTTTGAGTTCCCTGAACCAGTCACCGGACTGTTGGAACATAATACGAAATTTGGTACGTGACAAACGGGTGGCGCGGTGGTTGGGGTCTCTGCGTGCAGAGTAGTAGGCCCCGGGTTTGACTCCCGTGACAATATGACAATTTAAAACAATAATTTTTTCCCTATTTGGTTGGTATTCTTGCGTAGCGAGTGCTTCGTCGCAGTCCGGCGCCCGTGTCTGCGGTGTCGCGCTCCGCCTCTTCCATGATGAGTGTGTCCATTGGCACTTCTGGCCATCGCATCCTCGGTCGCCGCCCTGCGCCTCTCACACTCACCGCCGCCATCGCTTCCGGGGCTCGGGATGAACCTCCTGTGGTGACGACTGTTTGTGGTATGCGGATGACGGCGCACGGCGTGTCCTACACGCCTCCACCGGTGGCGCTGTCTGCACCGGCTGCCGCGACCACGGTGAGTGTACGTGCATTCTAGAGTGCTTCCTAGAGATCCCATAATAAGAGATGGGGCTTTCTAGAGTACACACAGCGAAAGTGGCTCTTTCTGTAGGTCCGATAGGGAGAGATCGGAACTGGTAGTTCCGTTAGGCGGATATGTGTTCATCAGGGTAAAACATATCAACCTGTATTAACTTAAAATCATTTTTAAGTTTATGAGAACCTATTGAATTCATGACGTGCCAAATCCTGCGTACCAAATGTGGACCCTTTCGCTATTAAACGCTTTGTCGTAATGGTGTGCCTGAACTGTGTATAATTTTACGTTTCATAAGTTGAAATAAAATCGCACACATGTACTTTTATTGCTCGTAAAATATACCTCGTCCTTAATCAAGGAAACACAACACTGTGTTAAGTTGACTTAATTATTTATTTCTACTAATAACACATTTCACAACACATTTTAAAAATAAACCCTTCTCATAAAATGTAATGTAAAAATACCCCCTTATTAAATCCCCCCAAAATGCACAGATATGACATTCAATAATAGAATATTTCTTTATTGCTGCATTTTAACATTGACTCATTGACGTTAAAGTTAATGTTTTTAATGATCAAGAGGCTCTTTTACGACTTTAACACAATACCAGCCTGACCTAGCTTAAGATAGTGGGCCATAATTACTTCATAAAAATTATAATGCCTCCAAAAGTCTTCGGCTATTTCACACGCTCAACCACAAGTTCCTTTGATGTTCATACAANCACACGCTCAACCACAAGTTCCTTTGATGTTCATACAACTTTGAACACTCTAAACGTTACAAGTGATGCACATTACCTTAGTGTTCAACAGAATGACTTCCCTCTACAGAAAGTCACGCCTTACGTCCTGCTCATGCGGTCCTTTGCCCTGGCTGCAGGTGATGACTCTCGCTCGATCCTCAGGAGACCCCGGAGTGTGGCTCCCCCACACGGGACGGAGAAAGGTTACCGGATTGGTCGCCCCGCTCAACTTGATGATAATGAGAAACGGCGGAATACCAGTAATACTGTTAATTTCCAAAAACATTCCTCACTCGCGAAAGTCAGTTGTGAAATGAGAGTTAGTTCGCGCAAAGTCCAAATACTGAGCCCAAACGCTGGTGGCGAGACCCGAACTCAACAAATTCGTTATTCGCCGTATGACTAAAAACATAAGTGAGCATCTGATTATAATCACTGAATCAGAAGCAACTTTAAAGGAGGTCGGCAAGACGTATTGCTCAACCTCGGAGATTTTCAGAGTGAATATTATCTGATATCTCATCTCGTAACAAGTTAATAATAATCTCATACTCACGAACTCCACTTCGAGTCTCGAAGGTTGGTTTGAGTGGTCGTTCACTCACACCACTGCGCTGCCGAATATAGCTCGTTGACTCGAAACTCCTAAGTGGGTTCCCGTTCTACACGAATATTTTTTACAAAAGACCTTTTCTTCTTCTCTTCTTCTTAGTTTGTATCTTTCTCGAGGATTCTAACAAGATGTCTCCCCTAAATTCATATTTCGTCTCGCGACATACCAACGTCTCCTCGCACCCCTTGACTGTGATACAAAGTGATTGGATAGAGAGAGAGAATGTGAGTAGGATTAGCAGAGGACGGTGTCTGTAAGTTAGGGACATAGGTACGCGTAATGCGTCATCCTTTTTTTAAGGAAGGGACTCTAATATCTGTGCTTTACCCTCTTAGTGCTACCCTGACGTGGCTGCGATGCGAGAGGCCGCTCGATTGGTGTGGTGCGCACGCGCGAGCGCTCGAGGCGTGACGTCGTCGTCCGCTTCGCATTCCCCCTCCACTGCCACCCCGACCACCGCCACTTCGGCCCCCGTCACCCCTTCCGTCATCGTGGCGTCGACTGACGACGACCGCTCCGCGCAACCCCCCGCGGTCGACCCCGTCGCTGACGAGGAGCGTCAGGAGCACCACCAGCTGCGCGTCCCGTGTGCGGAAGAAGAAGGAGAAGCCGGAGGGGAAGGAGAGGCGGAGGAGGGGGAGGAGGAGTACGACGACGACGAAGACGAAGAGGTGCATTGTGGAGGAGGAGGCAGAGGCAGAAGAGGTGATTGCGAGGATAGCAGTTCGTGTTCGTCCTCTTCCGAGTCCGATTCGGAGGAGCTGTTGCTGGGGACTGTGAGCTTCAGCACGGACGATTCCTCCTTGTCGTCGAGAGCGGAATCTGCCTCGTGCTCTCTCGGGTCGGCGCTCGGCAACAAGTCTTCGTGCAAAGTGATATTGGCCACATCGGCCAGAATGGTACGATCATAAACAGTTACATTATTCTTCTCTTGACGACACTTTTGAAGATGTTGAAATTTCATTTTCATTGCAACGTTATTCATTGCCTTGAGCGGTTGGATCATACGATGTGTTTCGGTCTGTCTCTACTTTTGGAGCCAAGTGATGGCGTTCTCGGTTCAAGAAACAAAGTTCCCTGGTTCGAGTACCGGCGCTGTCAGATTGATGTTGAAGAAGAATGTTGGTAACGTAGCATGTTGAATATATTGAGACGTACGATGAAGAATGTCCGAATAAGTTGCAATAAAAATGATATTTATGTTTTCTTTTCAGTGAAACCTAAAAATCATAAAATCTAATACCATAATAATTGTAAAGACAAAAAGCTTGCAGCTCGGAGCAGTGCTCATTTCAAGTGTTTGGTGAATATGACTATTTTTGTTAGTTATACTCTTTGGCGCAACCGTCGCTTACTGCGAGACCAGTTTAGGGAATTTGTGTTACGTCGTGACAATAATGTTAGATTGTGGGAGGTCTCCACACAATATTTATTGTGAACGTTTAGCAGTACGCAACCCTGTTTCAGAGCTTCGTCCGTCACAAAAACTATCATACATTACACCTGATGAAGACTCCAATGGATACAGGGTTAAAACGCTGTGTTCAGAAAACGTTCACTCTAAATGTTTTGTGCAAAACTACTAAGGTGGAATGATACATTTAACTATAACAGATTTAATTCGGCGTATATAGTATAATTATTTTTTACATTAGTAAATTTATTATCATTCTTCTCTTAGATTGCATATGTAACACGAGTCATTAGAAAGTCTAATTATTATATTCTCTGTAAATATCTACTCGTTTGGTTTTGTTCACTGTTTGATGGAAACTCTTTGCCCAGTCTGACAGGCGGACGTTGTGGGCGCTATTGTTATAGTCAAAATGGCCATTGTGTGGCCATATTTTGTACCATTCATTTCAAGTGGCCACCAATGGTCGTTTGACTATAACAAATGGCCACCCAATGACCATTTTGACTAGAATGTTAGGTCATTATAATGAAATTGGTGTTAGGTGATGTTTCTAAACTGCCAACAGTGGGGATAAGGTGCCCTTTCATTGTGGTTGACGTCTTGTGCAGGGATCCCTGTCGACCCAACCGCTGAAGGAGACGGAGAGCATGTCCTCGTCGCACGAGCGTTCGCATCGCCTCCCTCCATGGGTGTCGCACTCCTCCAACTCCAAGAGTGAGGATTCTGCTTCCACTTCGCAACGCAGGAAGCAGCACTTCCCTTCCGCCGTGTCATCTTCCTCCAAAGACACGACCAAGTCCTCCAGGAGGATCCCAATGTGGATGTGTCACTTGGCGCGATTGGCGTGCGGAGGCGGCGCCTCCATCTGCAGAGGAGGTGGAGTATCGACGACGACGGAGGAGGAGGAAGAGAGGGACAAGTTGGCGAAAGCTGTGGATGTGTTGGAGGCGGCCGCCTCCGTCGAAGAGAAACACCACCAACAACAACCCCCGGTCCAAATGCAGGCCAAGTACGCCTTCTCGGAGTTCCCTCCGAGGGTGGTGCAGAGACCAGTGGACGCTGCTAGCGGCGCCAGTCTCACCGTCCGCATATCCGGCCCTCAACCCACTGTGGCGGCGTCCATCTTGGAGACGATATCAGACGTCCTGGAAGGCGCGGATCTTGAAGAGAAGCGGTCCAAAGAGAAGACTAAGAAGAAGAGGGACAACAACAACATTTCGAGTAGTACCACGACTGAAGAGCAACAACAGCAAGAACAAGAGAAGAAGATGGATCGCTTGCCGCCTTGGGCTTCGTTCCAACTGCGACGGGTCCGAAAGGAAACGACTGAGGTGTCTCCCGAAGAGGAATCCCCTCCCGCGGAGGTGCCAATGCGACCGCGTAACGCGACGGACGTGGTCTCTGGCCACGTGAGTCAGGAGACGCTGACCGGAGTGCAAGAGTTTAGCGAAGTGTCGGAAGGTGTTCGCTCGTCGGCGCACGGTGCTGACAACATCATGGTGGTTGCAGCGGCGGATTCGACGACCAATTGTTTGATTGCGGTGGAAATGCGACAAGTGCACCGTGGTGATGGTGAGATGGAGGAGGAGGAGGAGGAGGAGAAGAAGAAGAAGGTGAACGTGGATATCGAATCTCCTGAGATCACCTTTTCGCAGTGTAGTAGTGAGAAGGAGGAAGAGGAAGAGGAAGAAGGTGGTGGTGGTGGTGGTGGTGGTGGAGGAGGAAGAGGGGCCGTTTTGGGTAGTGGAAGTGGAAAGGGCGGTGAGACGCAGGTGCCAGAGTCTGCGATTTCGTCGACGGGGTCGTTCGTGGCGGTGGGGGTGGCGGTGCTGTGTTCGGCTGCTGGATTGGCGACTCCGGCCACGTTGTGCTCTGACTGCAGTGAATGGGACATGAGCTCTGGAGATGGTGGAGGGAGAAAGAGAAAAATGGAAGTCGACGATGCCATCAACACACTCGTGAGCAATTACAGAAGACTCACTTTTATTTCAATATTGTTTTTGTTGTCAATATTTTGTTATTGTAGTATTTGTGAATGGAAAATGTAGCGTGCTATTGAAGCTTAACTACGTGGGGCGATAGGTGGTGGATGAGGTGGGTGGTAGAGGGTTCTTGTGGGTCGGTTAGCTGAGTTTATATCGCAATTTTTTCTTCTTTTGGCCTCGCCGCGAATGGAACCCGAGATGACTATGAGTGGTGAGCGATCACACTAACTCCTGAGTTACCGGAGGGACTCAGTTGTGAATGTTGAATCATATTTAAGCCTACACTCACCATATTTCGTGGTGTTTCAAATGATGAATAAAACTCAAAGTGTATATTCATTAACATCACGCGTACTCAAACTTCCCCTTTTGAAGATACGTTTTTCTAATAGAGAGGAACAAATAGTGTAGTGACGGGTGGGACTCGGAGGCAGTGTTAGAATGTTAATATCTTATTGTGTTTCGTAGGTGTTCGCTCAGAAGAAGAGAGAGCGAGAGGAGGATCTGTTTTCCTTCTCTTTGGAGCGCTTTCCTCCCCTGTTTGATGACGACGAAGGAGCGGAGGTTGTGAAGGGTCCGCGCTGCGACAGCTCGTCTGCCTTCGTACAAGCACTGGCTCGCAGGTCGGTCTCAATGGGTTGTACATACCGCACTTTTCACTTTCTACACTTCAGATAACTTGTCGATACATTGTGACAATTTTAGTCCAGAATTCTTTATCGTTAAAAGCCTGTTCCTGGATGATATTCCGTCAAATATTGTCAAACGTTGAGAGACCTTGTTTTATCTAGCCGCGATGATAGGGAAATACGTTTCCAAAATTTTTTCCGATTTATTTTCGCCGTGTACTTGGCTCGAAGGTAGTTGGGACTCATCTCTCATTAATTATCATAATTTTCTCCATTAAACTGCATTCTCCGTGATAGTAATTTTACTTTGGCGAAAAAAAACGGAACCGTATTTTAAATTTTTTTTACTAGTTATTTTTTCATATTATTTGCTAGTTATGCCGTGTGCCTTAGCCATCCGGTCATCACAACCTCTTGTTCTGTAAACTCTTTCGTTTTCTCTTTCTTTTCTACTTGTTTCTTCTTTACTTTGTGCTCTTATTTTCTTCTTTTTATGCACATCTCCGTTGCCAATCTATCCACGGGAGTTACAGTCTCCATTACAAGAAAGATTCATTCGATATTGACATTATCTGTTCGATGTATTTTTCAAACAAGTCAAATACTTTTTAGCCTCTATCAACTTATATTATTATTGCCTCACAAACCCAACCTTTTCTCCTACTTTATGTACCATTCTCGTCTTTCTTTGTTAGTTATTTCGCACTCGAAATCATCATCCATTTCGCACATACACCGTTTATAGTCTCTCATGTTTCTCGTATATCAGTATGCATTAACATCAGTATGACCCGTTAATATTTCTAGTAACTTTTATGGGAATAAGCCATTATCTATTTCGTCTAACAGAAGTCACATCGGTGATAAATTTTGTATGCGTCACCTTCCACTTATTTTCCACATCATCTCAATACGCTTCATCCACCCTCTATGTCCCCCTTTTATTTCTTACGCGTCTATGGTAATTGTCTTCCTCCTACTCTTTTTATATCGCAAGGCGTCTGTCGATTTCTATGTCGACCGGCGAAACTCTGTTAATTACCATCATTACCTAGTTTGTCGTATTTTTATTTCTATTTAGGACATACAACTACCGTAACACAGTGCCAGAAACGTTGAAATATATGCGCAGATCTTTCGCTGATACAATCCGCTACCTGCCATCTCGCCCCATCGACCCCTTGGCCGCGTGTTCGTCGCGGGGTCAAACACCTCCCACGTCTCGCGCCACCTCGTCCCGCACTCCGACCCCTGTGGACTCCCATGGACCTCTGCGACTGGCTCGTCCTCACGACCGTCTTACGGCTTGGGCGTGCGCGTGCGTGGAGTCTGAGCACGGCTATTTTCACTTCCCTTCGCCGGTGGGGATGGACTCTTCGAGGGAGGAGGACGTGGTGGTGACGGAAGAAGGAGATGATGAAGAAGGACGAGGACAAGGGGAGGAGGACACTGTGGAGACGGAGTTTGTGTTTCAACGCGTGTCTGCTTGGGCGCGACGTCAAGAGAAGGTAGAACGCGGGACGATGGTCCCTTCGAGCGCGGACAGCGCCTCGGTGGAATCGAGTTCTGCGGAGGTGAAGCGCGTCATCAGCGAACCTTACGACGAGCGGAGGAACTTCCCTCGCAAGATGGTGCGCGCCGTCAAGAAAGAGAGGAGTCAGGAGACGTTAGACGACTTGCAAGCGCTGGCGAGTTCCTTGTCGGATTGGGATTCGCGTAGCGTCAGCGAACGGAGGGAGGACATATCGGATCTGGACGTGCATCGGAGCGCGGTCAATTATCGGACGGATTTCCTCAAGTTCCCTCAGTGGGGGAACGTGCGGGGCGTGTTGCCGAGTCAGCGTTTCGTCGATTCCTTCGACAGCGACGTCTCTGGCGTGTCGGTGAAACCGATTCTGAGTGAACCGGCGGACGCCACGTTGCGGTACAGACGTTTTCAACCGCGGTGGGAAGCCAACATGGAAGAGTTGGACAGCATTAGTGAGAGCGTCTCTGGTAAGATCCGGGAGGTGATTGAGTCCATAATGAGTCCTCTGTCGAACGACGATGCTGTGACGCGATCCAAGAGGAGTTGCGAAGCGCAGAGCCGCAAGTCGAGCTCTGAGAAGAGGTCGAGTGGGGGAACCTCTAAGGGGGACAAGAAGAAGAAAAGTATAAGCTCTGGTCGCAAGATCGAGAGTACCGAGGTTGTGAGCGAGGAGACGTTGGCGGATCTCTGCGCCATCGACAGTCTGTCTTCGAGTGCGACGTGCGATTTGTTGGATGACAAGTCGCTGCAGCGGAGTCAGCACAGTGGAGTGTTTCGCGCTACAGCGTTGCAGCAGCCCGCGTCACCGCTGATAGAGGCGTTGCGGAGCGATCAACAGCAGCTTCTGCTGCTACAAGCAATGATGTTGAGTGAACCCATCGTGGTGGAGACTTCAACGCCCGCTTCGACGCCCAAGACGAGTCGAGAGGCGTCGTCCAGAGATAGGACGAAGCTCTTGCTACATCGCGCTACGACTCCTGTAGCTGTAGCGCCAACAGGAGCAGCAGGATTGTCGTTAGAAGAGCCTCGTTGCGGCAGGGTTCGCGCGGTGTCCGCGAGGTGCTGCCACGTGAAGAGACACTACGAGGCGGCGATCGACGTGACAGAGGTGCGAGAGATCGAGAAGCGATTGGGGACGGGATCGAGCGATTACAAGTCGATATCGGAAGCGAGTGAGAGGCTGCTTTCGCCTCTGCCACGCACCGCGCCGTTGGTACTGTTCCATTTGCCTCAGAACCGTCCGCTGTCGAATCAGGGTGAGTCATTTACCAAGTACTTCTTTATGTGTGATGATTGATTGTACCAGAATGAGTTAATGGGGTACTACCAAATCATTATCGAACAACGAGAAAATGGTGGCTTAATCATAGAGCTCTTATCACCTTTTTACACTCGTTCGCTTATCACAAGTTCGTATCACTGATGTTTATTCTTGTCTATGAGTTTAATTGATGGTGGGAGCTTTCCTATGATTCAAGAAGATACCTGCTACAAAACGTAAAAATTAACCATTTCCAATTATTAGAAAAAAAACAACAATTCATTTACTGTTGTAGGATTTGTATTTATTCTTGTTCGTTGCTACTATCCTACGATCAAAACAATATTTCGCATTGCACTCATTAGCTAGCATAATAAACCTAGTCTCAAAACATGTCTCTTCAAATTCTATGTCTCATATCTGTAGAAGAACTACCACTGTGTGATATAATTCAGTTACGACAGCTCGTATGAAGTAGCGTCGGTTCTGGCCCAATGGGCGAGAACACGATTCGATCCTTAGGGAAGCGAAGGAAGAATAAATTTATAATTATCTTGCGGTTGTTGCTGAAGTTAAGTGCATTGCGATATCCACGTCGTGTGAATGGAAATGAGATTTTTTAATACCGAGACAATAGAAATAAGTGAAATTTATGTGATCCTTAAAGGAGCGAGACAAAATACGAGATCCACCAGAACGTTCCTATGAACTATACGTTTTAGCCCTTTTTCTCGTATCTGTAGTATTACAAGATTGTGCTATTATAAGACCTCCCTTTAGGTCAGATTCTACCTGGAACTTTTTGTGTGAAGTTACTTTTTTGCCAGTTACAACGAGTTGAATTTGTTACTCTTTTTTGTTTCTACTTTTAACGTGATAGCAAGACATTGTTTGAAAAACTGTTTTAATACAAAAATAAAGCAGCAAGCATTTTGGAAAAATTACTTCTTGGCTTTATCTATCAGACATAATTTGTCCGTAACATCGCGTCGAATGTACACTATAGTGGAATTTAGAATTTCACCACGTTTCGTCTGATGACAGCATGCAGAGGAATAGATTATATGAAATTGAGAGGCATGTTTTTGTAGTTTTTCGATGTTTTCTCATACTTAATAAAATTTTGGAAGTGGAAAAGTAAAAAAAAAGATCATAATCAGCATCTTCAAATACATAAAGGACCAAAATTTGAGATCTTTTCGTCAACGTTCAGACAAAAAATTACAAAAAGATGCAGTATAAATTCAATGCCATCTGGTTGGCTAGCAATTCACCTAAAAACGAAAGTATTGGAGGAATCGGACCAAAGGAAAAGGTTGTAGGAAACTTTGTTTAGTTTATTTTTATAAATAAACATTTTCTTTGTTGACTGCGTAGTTTTTATGTAACAAATAAAGAACATGGTAAGTGTATTTTTTTTTTTTTTTTTGAGTAATTTTCATATTTCTCGAGAGGTTGATAAATTTGAGAATCATAGCCAGTCACCAAAACCATGTATGAGCAAAAAATCAGTACTTTTCAAAACTTTCCAAGTAGACCGCTATTTGAGTTCTGAGTGACTGTGCTAATACCCTTATGGTGATATGGGAAACATTTTGTTATTGCCTTGTTGGTAGATCCGTCGTCGCGAGGCAGTGGCGGTGGTCTCGCGTGCAGTCCTTGTTCTTCTGCTCGTGGCTCTTTCGATCGTCGCGTGCACCGCTCCGCTGAAGACACGCGCTCTGGAGTCGCGGGAGGCAGCAAGCGCGAAGGAGGCGATTGGCTCACTCCAGTGGTGTGCGCCCCGGAAGAGGAACCTTCCATTCTGGAAGCGTCTTCGCTGCGAACGGACAAGGAACCCTCGACGCGAAGCGACTTGTCCACCAAGGGCTCGACGTTGCAAGAGACGCTATCGGACCTCTCGTACCTCAAGTCCCAGGGGGGACCGCAGCAAGAGCTACAGGAGCTGCGAGAGCCTCTAGAGGACCAGTGTTCTTTGACGAAGGACGGAAGAGAGAAGTTGAATTCTGGTCAACGCTCTGTAGGGGAGACAACTCTGCAGGACGACGGGAATCGCTCGTCGGGCGTCGCGATGAGCGAGCCGCAGGTTGTGCGTTCAGCCACAAAGAACCGAACCTCCCCTTGCGTGGAGGAGTCTCGTAGCTTCCAGAGCGTGGTGGTCGCAGCGTCCAAGGAAGGGTCAGGCGCGGCGCCGAGCGAAGTGGAAGGGAAACCCGTAGGAGACAGGTGCAGCGACGAGTCGCGTAAGAAGAGCGGCGCGGACACGTCTTCTAGAAAGAGATCTTCGTCCAAGAAGAGGTCGAGTGCTGGTGGTGGCTCTCGTGTAGAGTCTGCCAGAGCGTCCTCCGCGTCGGGCAAAGAGACGGGTCAAGGGGAGAGAGAGATCCAGAGACCCGTCGGGACCAAAACTCCGGTGAAATCTGCGTCGCAAAAGAGCGACCGAGTCAATAAGAAACCGAGCAGCGCGAAGAAATCTGGTGGCAGCGGCAAAGCGAAGTTGAAGATGTCGATGGAGAAATCGCAACAATCGGAAACCCTCGAATCAAAAACGAGCGACGAAGACACGACGAAGAGGTTTGGTCTGTCTGAGAACTGGGCGAAATCGGGTTCGTCCATTATCGTCGTCAAGTCTCTTGAATCGAAGTTGAGGCAGGATGTGCTGCCTGTGTGCGATGTGCGCATGGAGAGCAAGGGGTACGAGGTGGCTCCGGCGATTGGGTCGTACAGCGACGGGGATTTGGCGTTTATCAACAGGGGAGCGGTGAAGGCGATGGCTGTGACGAAGATCCAGAAGGAACCGCAGAAGAGCAAGGCGTGTGAGATGAGTTGCAAGAGCGAACCGTCGGTGGCGATGGAAGTGGATGAGGTGGAGTGCGGAGCCAACCTCAGAGCCATCGAGTATATTGAGAGTGTACTCTCCAAACCAGGTAGCGTTTTCCAAATCATTTAATCAGGAATTTTGAAACTGTTCTCTTGACAATAAGTTATTATTTTTGAAACTGATGTTGGTAGATGGCTCCAAAGCTTTTGCTTCTCCATCTTTCTTTAAAGTTTAACCCATCGCTGTTCTTTCTCTCCGAGATGAGTCTGGCATTACTTTCACTTACTTATGCCAGGATTCTTCCTTTCTCTTTCCTGACCTTCCTTGGTCACCTCTCGTTCTTTTCGATCCCGACGCTAGTAGGTTGCGAGGGCTACGGTACGTTTCATTTTCCTCGTAATGTTTTGATGTAATGATATATGTTTTGAGATATGTCTTGATATATTGTAACTCAGGAGGGTTTTTAGTGGGTATGGTTGAGTCATTTGGCAAGTCCCACACGCGGGGAGAGTCATGTTGGCTCTCCCGAGTGCGTAACTGCATTTTCCCTACCTGTACAAAATTTTAGGGCTCTAATGACCTCGATGTTGACGAGCCGTAAAGCCCCACACAAAAAAAGAAAAGAAAAGCTGTTCTTTCTGCATCGAGTGTCGAACGAATATTACCTTGTGTCTTTCTTTGATGTGCTGTTAATTTCTATTTATTTACAGCAAATAGTCACTTTTGTGACTGTTGTAAATATTTATTTGGATATTATTTAAATTCGTAGAAGTTGGCAATTCGTGTTGGGCTGCCATGTTGCTTAATTTTTGGCGAAGTTACACGACTTTGAGTATTCTATTGTACACTTTCCTAACGGATAATAATGTGTTAGTCTCTGTCTGTTGAAGAAATGGGATGGGTTTGTGTTCGAGTTTAACAACCTCATTCTCTCCTGTTCTTTGAATGGAAACTCACTATCGGTTTTGTGAATTTTGAAGGGGGGGGGACGGGTAGTCTAATCGTGTCCTGGATTTTTGAGAGTGGGATGTATTGTCGTGTTTTGTAGGAATATAGGGTGATTCAGAATTCATGGTACAAACTGGAAGTGTTTGTACAGGACACTGTAACAATCATTTATAGAAGAGGAATGTTTGGGCGCAAACACAAGAAATAAGAGATGAAAGGAAAGTGAAAGTATTTATTGTCGTTGACAAGTGAAATGTTTACTATAACTGTTCAAAATGGCGTCTAGCAACAGTGATACATGCTTGAGAGTGACAATGGAGCGATTGGCGTACACATTCAAAGATGACAGGTGTTCTCATATGCACACTTGCAGCAGTAGCAGCAGCCGCGTCCTTTTGCGCCTCTATACAATTCCTATACAAAAATATTCCTGTGTAGCGTGTGAATTGGTGATCACAGTGAAGGAATGTGTCTACAGTGACGCGTCCCATGTCGCCTGAAGTGCATTCGCTGGAGCAGACGAGCATGAGCCGTCCGTTGACGCGCAGTTGGGCTCCCGACTCAGACACCTTGTCTCCTCCCTTGACTGTCTCGAACGCGTCGCTGGTGTCGCAAAGCGTCCACTCCTGCGTTGCCGGCCCCTCCAAGAGCTATGTGCCGCCGCCGCCGTCCAAGAAAGAGGTACGTACCCCAACTCAACTCTTTTAAGACTCGTGATTGTGTTTCTATGCTTCGAGTAAATTTAACTTAAACGGAAACGCATTATGTGTATTAATTTATTGTATACTAGCTGATTACCCAACGTTGTCCGGGATTTTTGCCGACTTATCATATTTTACTACGGAAAAAATAAAAAATCTATATCATGAAATCATAATAGTTTTAGTTAATGGTTTCAAAAACATATACATCATCCTAAGCAAATATAACTTCTTCTTCCCCCCCCCCGATTTTATCGACATTTTTTGTTAAACAAAAATAACATTTCTATCTTCCTAATATTTTCCTCTTCCTCCCAGGGGATTTACTTCTAGTGAGTACGTGTTTGGTGAACACGGGGCCCCGAGCTGAGTTTGGCATTGCTTCCACTTACTTGTGCGAGGCTCCTTCCTTTCTCTATCCTGACCTTCCTTGGTCATCTCTTGTTCTTTTTTATCCCGACGGTATTAGGGCTAGGGTATCTCTCATTTTCCTCATTTTTTAATTTTTATTTTTATTTTTGTAATGATTTGTGAGATGTACTGATATTTGAGTTTTGAGTTGTAATTCAGGAGGGTTTTTAGTGGATATGGTTGAGTTGTTTGGCGAGTCTCTCATTCGGGGAGAGTCATGTTGGCTCTCCTTGGTGCGTAACTGAATTTTCCCTACCTGTACAAAATGACCTAGATGTCGACGAACGGTAATGACCTACAAAATATCTGCCTAATCACATATTTTTAAGTAAAAGTTGACCCGTGTTCATCCTATGGAGATCTTAACTACATCCTTTTGCCAAATTTCATCACGATCGTTTCAGTGGTTTGGTCGTGATCAGCTAACAGACATTTTGCTTTATGCTTTTATATGTTAGTATGGATTAGTCGCAGCATATTACGTAATTTTCCTTAAAAGGGGGGATAGGCAATTTTAACAGCTCTCTGGACAATAAATTATTAACTAATTTACTTATTTTTTGTCAGTGTAATTGGTCTGTACACATCGTAGCCAACACCTTTACTTCGTCCATTTCCAATGTGGGCTCTCGATTCTCTTGTGACGCTGTTCTTTTTCTTGCGCATCGATCACCTTCTTGTGTCTGAGTTTGTTGTGATATTAACCTACGTTTCTTTACAGCAAATGGCCCCTTTTGTGAGTACTATTAATATGTATTTGGATATAACTTGGATTTGTAGAAGTTGGCAATTGAATAAAAATAGTAATAATAATCATAATAAATGGCGATTCACAAAAACAAAGAAAATTCATATCCCTTATACTCCTTCTTTACTGATATACAAATGCGTAACGCAAAAGCGTGACCGTCTATTTTTTTGCTGCTTAATGACGACTAAACTACTCAACCGATCGTCATGAAATGTGGCAAAGATGGAGTTAAGATGTTCCGGATGAACCTAGGCTAACTTTTATTTTCCAAATGTGTGATGAGAAAGATAGAAATTGTTTTTGACAATAAAAGTCGATGAAATCGGGGAATAAGAGAGTTATATTTGCTTACGCTACATAAACGGTTAGAGATA
>NNCF01128327.1:112423-145329 GCA_002313205.1 Laupala kohalensis | reverse complement strand
GCCTTTTGCAGTTGACCCCCCCCCACACACACACACACAAAATGAATGTGTTATAATACTCTTAAACGTAAGAGTAATGTAAGAAGGAAAAATCAATCATCGTCAAATTTAATGGATTATCTGCTTTTTTGTGCATTTAACAAAACGATAAAACACGTCTTTAAATCGTAAAATTTTGACGAATAGTTTAGATTTTTAGAAGGATTGTAATGAAATATCGCAGCCTCTTTATGCCTCGGAAGCGAAATTTACACAAAGGTGGCTTCCGCGAGATGGTGTAGTGTAACCTATGCAGTCAAGTTTTGTGTAAAATTTGTATTATTGTGAATTAAAACAATTAGGGTGCTGTACGTGTTTTTAAAAACCAGTTAAGTGAAAGTATTTTGATCTTACGATGTAGATAGATTTTTTTTTGTCTAAGAAAATTCCCGAGCAACGGCGGGTAATCAGATAGTATATAAGTACGATCATTAGTATATAAGTACGTAATCTAAAAATTAAAGAATTTATTCTTTAAGAATTTCATGTTTCTCTCTTCATCTTTAGTATTTTTGTGAATAATTTTGTAGTACAATATGTGAATAATAAAGTAATATAAGGTTTAACTACTTTATAAATTATAAGTTGGCAACAATGTGTACAATTTTATAACCCATATGTTGGCAATATAAGCAGGCAGAATCTGTTTTTCACTCTCGTTGCTAATACATAATAATAGTATACAAGATAATGAGGTGGGTGGAATACCAGATCTTCCATGATTTGTCTACAATAGATTAACGTGGTATGTTAGAATATTATATTTTTGTATTATTACGTATAATTTTTATGTTAAAGTAATTTTCTAGTTTCTGAGAGTAATTGTAAACAGTTTGTTTCTAGTCCTGAAGAAGGTTTTAAATAATAACTGAAACGGTGGCAAGTATAACTTGATTGACCTGGCCCTCACCATTCTATTACAATTATATTGAGTGGTCAAGATCCAGATCATGATTAGTTTATTATCCTCCACTTGTTTATCGGCAGTTTGTAATTGCTTTTTCTATAAATTTATTAATTTGCTTAGATGAAAACTATTAAAAATGCGAATTTTTATACAGACAATAAAAACCATTGTAACGGTCTCATTCCATAGGATCGATAAACGTACAAGGATGGGTTGTGGTACCTTCATCTCGTAGGACACTTAAATAGCGGAACCTTTGGATGCCTTTGGAGGCCTATGGATGTAGATGAGAGAGAGAAATCACATTTCCATTCAACGTACGTGACAAAAATAGATGCGAGTTTGACCTTGAAAGTGGATTTTAGAAGAAAAAATCACTCAAAAGGAAATTAAATGCGAGTGAGGACCATACCATCCCTTGTGCAAAATTGCACTCATGCATATGCGATCGCATGCAATACATTCTCTTGTTACTTTATAACACGTACGTATATGCGGCAGGTTATAATCGTGAATTCTATAACACACAAGTACAGTAAAGTGTGTGGTACAGTTTTTATTTAGAAATTTCCTTGAAAATTACTGATTTATTCTTTTTTCACACTAATTGTTGAAATTTGGCTCTCCTCACTTTATCTCAAGATTTTGCATTTCTGACCAACTTTCGAAGTGATGTAGGAAAAACCTTAAATCAAAATCGGAGGAATATGATAATATGAATTATTCCAGGCTTGCGAATGTTTGTTTCCCACGCTACGGTATATTGGCGTGAAACAAACTATACAGTAGAACCCCTCTCAAACGGTCTGGTCGGGTCTCAAACACCTTGGCCGGTTAATTCGAGGCCATTCGGTTTAGCCGGTTAAATCGATTTTCGTTCAAAAGAAACCTACAATTTCATCATTTCATCATGGAATAAGCTATAACACGAGACGTCGTTGCCATGGCCTCTATGTGTACACACGACAAATTTTATTCATAGAGAAATTGACTGGGTAGCGAGAGGGAACTCTCTCCCGTATTCCCACAACACAAACACATTGCTCACCTAACTTCGCTTTACTTTCCAGAAACGTTTTAGCGTAGGCCCTTTGAGCAGTGAATGTTTGAGTCACTACCTACCAGATATCGTAGGCGGAAAGAGACGAAAGGATAAGTCGGTTAATCCGAGGTCGGTTCAGAGGGGTTGTACTGAACTGCTGTATGTAGGTCGCAAGGCTTTTGATTGCTTCATCCGAACAAGTTTTCCCTTCTTTCTGGTTCATTTGGCATTTGTGAGAACTGTTCCCATGGTTCCATTAACACAACAATAACAGCCCGTTTCTCAAGAATTGATAATATTTGCTACGAGAATATTCCGTTTTTTAGTGATTGGGAACTATGATTAGTTGAATCGTGCGTTTAAAGTGCAGAAATTACTGCGCCCCAATGGCCAGCGCAGGGTAGTTGGCGATGAGAACAATTCCGTGTTTGGGCTGCGGTGGTCGCCATTTTCTGCTATGTCAACTGCTACATTAAGGTCTGGTATACTGTTGGTGTTGATACTGTTGTCTATGTTCATTATTGAAGAAAAAGAAGAGTGGAATGACGGAATCGTAGTTAGATAGTGCCGTTTATGGTAACATAGGCCACCTGACTCGGTTGTCCTGAATTTGTTCAATGAAATAATAAAATATTATCTATCAACTCGTCTGATAAAATTTGGATATTGTGGGTTAATATTTGAATAAAATCATCTTTAAGTTTTTGATCAGACTTTTGCTCGTAATGCCTTTGAAGGAACAGTTTTGAAATAAATTCTCTCGAATTTTCCAATGACATCGATGTAAAAAAATCTATCACAATGGTAACAAATTTACGCAGATACGAATTTTGTTTTCTTCCTTTCGGGAGAATAAAGTTATTCAATATTAGCCCTTCAAGGTCCCCCCGTGGAATTGTACGAGTTAATATATAACCATTTATTCTTCCATTCAAAAAGGATTTCAGTTAATTTTAACAGTGGCGCGGTCGCTGATACTCTCTTGAGTATTCCTCGCTGACAAGAAGAGCATACTTGAGAGCCTGTAAAACCCCAATAATAAAAAGAGTATACTTGAGAAGTGCATGGCGAATGGTTGAAGGAAGCTATCACTCGTTTCTAGAGACCTTAATGAAGAGGCGGAATTTCTCGAAGTTGTCGAGAATACTACGAGCAGTTTGTCATAGTGGTTTGAATCAGCTGATGTTGGTTATATGATCGTGTTGTGTCTCCCTCCCTTTCTCCTTACTCCACCAACATAAGGCGAGCATCGAGTAACATTTTTCAATTTTTTCCATTTATCGATCTCTCTTACCCAGTTCCTCGGCATTTAGCCATTGTCAGAGTTTCACGCTCTATTGGTTATTTCCTTTCTTGATATTATCACTTTCTTCTTTTTATTTCATCATCTTTCTCTTAACTATGTTGATTTGTGCTCTTTTATTGAGGCCGGACACATTAACCGCATTTGTTGCGTTGCCCGTCGCAAACTCTTGGGGATCGAGTGCACCAGTCATGTATACATTTCCCTCGTTTCCTTTGTTTAGGACATAGTCATTCATTGCGCCTTGTCCTTTTAAACTTACCAGACTATTTGGTTAGCCATGCGTGCATTCCAGTTCCTTTATGAATCGATGTAGGTCTCTTCCCTTCTTCGCCTTTTTTCAATTTTATGTGTGCACACAAGGACATTTTGCTGGCGATTCTTCCTTTCCATCCTTTATTGGTATCGAATAACAGCTAGAAGGATTTTGTGCGTAGTAAATATAGCTGTCATGAGAAAATACGTGGACGCAGCTGTCGTTTCTCTCTCTCGAATGAACGACTATTTTCTTTTTTTTAATTTCCTTAGGATGCGCCGACCTTGTCTTCGTTCTCGCGTCCCTCCCTCGTGATGAAGAAGCTGTTCGCCCGCTCGGAGAGCATGGAGGAACGCCGTCGCGCTGCCATGGCGAATGCGGTGTACGCCCCGTCGGATGCTGCAGCTGCTGCGTCTGCTGCTCCAGGGGACTCGAGAGTCGCTTCGGCTGCGACGAGGCGTCGATCACCTTCCGTCTCGGAGACGCTCATCGCCTTGGAGATCTTACGCGCGTGCGGATTCTTCAATGAGGTAACGATTCTTCAACTTCTGCTCACACGTAAAGAATGATCTCGAATTCGTGGTTGGAACTGGACACTGTTAAGGTACGCTTACACTTGTATACGCGTATGAGCGACTTGTATGAGATACATGAATCGTAACTTGCAATTCATGTATGAGGTTTGCGATTTGTATGAGCTCAAATACTTCCACGTTTACACTTCGTGATTTGTATCAGGAAATTCTTGGTGTATTGCTAGGGAGGAACAGAAGCTGGTATAGTAACCTTCTATAGAAATGAATTAATCTAAACTGAACTAGTTCATATAATATGTACTAATCAACTCTTAATATTACACGTGAGAAAAACAGAAGACAATGATATAACCTACAAAGAACACAGATTGTAAGCGAACGTATTGGAGCGCGTACTGGACTTGAGTTCTGCGCATGCGCGTACGCGTTTCCGCTTTTGCATAAGCAACATGTATATCCTGAATGAAGCAAAATCATCGGAATTTGTCTGTCAAAGAGCAACTGGCACTAGCTCATACGTGTATACAAGTGTAAACGTTTCTTAACATCACTTATAGGATAGGAATGAACGGGCCCAAGTGAGGCGGTTTGACGCAAAAACACAAGAAATACGCGATATCTTGTTGCTCGAATATCCCTAGCTGCTGCTGCTGCTGCTGCTGCACGTGTGCGTGAAATACCTCTTTGGCATCTTTAGGACGTGTACGTCAATATTTCCACAGACGCTCTCAATGGACTTTGCAATTTTGAACAGTTATTGCAAACATAGCACTTGCCAATAAACATTTTGTCTTTCCTCTCATCTCTTATTTCTTGTGTTTGCGTTTTATGTGTATTTATATTATTTATTACGAAAATCTTCAAAGTAAAACAACGCTTCTGTTTTCTAGTAATTTAATAGTCTCAGACATCATGGAAAATAGACGAAAACACTAAAATCTACTCTTAAAAAGGAAGAAATTGTTTCGGCTTTCACATTCGTCAGTCACAGATATATTCGTGTGTAAATACATATTTATAAAACTGTGTCGTTTTTTCGGAGGCTTACTATATATATCGATGTTTTCTAAATTAATTGTACATTTTTTTTCCATTTATACATGAATTGTCAATTAGAATCACAAACCACAGTATTCCTACATTGTAAGTACTCTACTACTAGTAGGAACCACACGTAGTAGGTACCCTACTGTTGTGTGGTTGAAGCGTGAGGCTGGGGTTTTGAATGTCTGTCGGTCGGTCGCAGGGCCACACATGTGACGCGGAGACGCTGGCGTTGGCGTTGGCCGCGAGTCGATCGCTGGACGAGACGTCGCTTCGGCTCCTGACCCCCAACGCCTTCGATCCTCCTTCCGCGGATCGAGGGGAGATGAGCCTCGAGAGACCGTTGTCGCCTCTGGTGTCGGCAGTGGCCTCTGCGGTCGCTAGGGCAGGTAATCTGCGGTTGCTATCCCCTGCTGGATGCTAACCAGTTGCAACCCTTACTATTAAATTATTTATTCATAAGTCGAATTTGTTGAATCGTTTTCAAATTATTTCTACAGTAATTAGAGAGGAATCATAACAATTTTCCTGGAAATGACTATTTTATTATTTAATTTTATATTTACTGCAGTACCCATGTTTAAGACGATTTTCTTGCTAGTGATATATTTATTATATTGCACGAAATACAAATTTGGACATTATTGATAATTATCTCTATTTTACTCAACAAAATATTTTCATTCCTATAGCGCGTTTATAGTATACCGTACCCCTCTTTTGATTCTCTTACTTGTATAAAGGGTTACTGGGTGAGTCCGTGCAATTGAATCCTAGAGATAATTGAATCTGACCTATATTTAGAATGAAGATACGAATGTGTACTTTTGAGTATTTACGTGACGTGTGTCGCGTCTGCAGCTGGGAACAAGTTCTCATCGCACTCGACGGCGAATGACGAGCAGTTCATCGCGTGCGACAGCACCATCACCGTGTGTCACCATGCCGCTCACGTGAGGACGCCGGTCACGCCAGATCTCTCCAAAGAGAGGACGACGTTCAGGAAGACGCGGAGGAAGATGAAAGTGAGGGCGAAGAAGCGGCCCGCGGGAATCCAGCGACGAGCAAACCCTGTGAGTGAAGAGGAGGAGGAGGAGGAGGGAATGGAGTTCCTCCCATCGAAGGCGATGTGCGAGAGAGACTGAGACTACATTCTCTCATCGTTTTCCCCTTCGGACAACAGGCGCATGAGGCTGTTGGGTCTCTATATAGATATATAAGTCTCTAAGTGTGCTCCACTCAACTTTCCAGTTATAATTCATTCCAGAAAGCCAATAGAACTAAAAACATATTGCAATAAGACTACAGGGAAAGAGTACTTCCAAGAAAGGTTTGATAATATAAAATAATTGATAAACCTGTATGATAATTCAAAGATGGCTCGCTCTAAACGTGTTTATCCTCACAGCCTTACATTGTACATTCCCAAACAACTTATCTGAAATTCAAATACAATATTATTTTCCACATTAAACTCTTTGCACATGCCTCATAGACTGATCAAAAAAAATTGCGTCAAAAAGTTTTCGCTATATCTCCAAAACGGTGCGACATGTACTCAGAATAAAGAGGACAATCAAAGTGCTTATATATATTCATATTTACAAAATTTTGAATATTGAGAAACCGGAAGTCGGAATGCGCTTCTGCCCAGAAATCGACTTCTTCTATTCCCCAACGCATTCGAAGTCAAATCTCAAGTTTGATTTCGATGCATCAGTTTGTTCGTGAGTTATCGGGGATACATATGACATTGGACATCATCGCCAAGATTTGAAATATCTGGAAAGATCCGGAAAGATCTCAAAACTTTTTTTTCTTCTTCGACCGATTACAATACTTCCCTTCTTTTTATTCTGTGTAGTTGGAGAGCGAAGGGAGAGGGCTGGGACCAGAGGTAGCGTTGACTGTCATGCGGCTGTAGTCGCGATGAAGTGCAGTTTTGCTTTGATTGAGCGGAAATCCGCGACGTCGCTCCCAGGCCGTGTGGAATGGCGCACTCCCAGTGTGGGCATCAATGATTTTTACACGTCCCTTCTGAATCCTAGACCTGATCATCCTTATGTAAACCCAGGGCACTGTTTAAACCTGCAGTGTATACGGAGAGACACGATGATTTGTTTTTGACAGACATTTTTCTTAATCTTGATGCGAAGATATTAATGTATTTTCTTCCGCTCAATCATCCATAAAATTGGAAAAGGCAAAATTTTGTATTCAANACACACACACACACACACACACATATATATATATATATATATATATATATATATATATATATATATATATATATATATATATATATATATGTGTGTGTGTGTGTGTGTGTGTGTAATGACTGAAGCTCCATTGATAGCCTTAAGCTAGAATGCCTGCTACTGAGTGACTTCAGGTTCAATTCCTAACGGACCCAAAAAGAAATTGTAGGTTTTCCGCTTCAACGTACCAGGTCATATATAGCTGTAACGATTGTAAAGCGAAGCCCCCTCATTCTATTCACCTCCTACCACTTCCTCTTCCTAACTTCTAAATACTCCTACTGACATCTCCATGTTGGTCAAGTTGTTGGGAAACCCAACTACTAGTAATAGCCCTACTACCACCCACCTCCTATCGCCCTTCGTAGATAAGCTTCAATGGCTCTAAGCTACATTTCCTTCCCATTAACAAATACAACAATGTACAAAGACAGTAGTGACTTGACCGTTGAGGGAGATGTTCGCAGGGCTGGCGATCGTCGCTTCGTGACGCCGCTCAGCGGATTATATTGGGACGAAACGTGACCAGAAGAATTTTATTTCGTGAATGTAATGGTCTATGGCGAATTATCCTTTATAAGTATACAAACAAATGTCATGTGAAGTTACATGTATTTTGGATTCGGGAGGTTATGCATGAAATCAATATAAACAGTTTCAAAGAATCTCTATATAAGTTTTCTTAACATGAATAATGGACATAATCTATCTTTATAAACCTAAAAAGATTTTTCGTCATAATTCACCGAAGTTTCTGGATAGAATACTTTTGGCCAGGTTTTGCCTCGATATGCTCCACTGTGCGGAGGTGTTGAAAAGCGGCGTTCACTAGCCCCGTAAGTGATGGAAACGTGTGTGTGTGCTGTCAGCTGCGTCGCTTCGCGCCTCTCAAGTCGAGTCCGGAGCTGCGTTCGAGGGAGAGCGTATCTCCGTGTTCGTCCAAGGCGTGCGCTGACCACCGCACGCGCTCTCGAGCTTCCACGCCGTGCCTCGTCGGCCACAAGAGCAACATGCAGTCGACGCGGCTCACCCCCTCCGCAGACGCCGTCTCCATCGCCGACGCTGCCTCCGCCGTCGCTGTGCTGGCCGATCGGACCACGGTCAGTTGGATGGATCGTGCATTACTGCCTGTATCTCTTTGGTGCTTAGTAAGGCCGGTAACTATGGTCAATGATATGATCATAGTTGAACTATAATCACAGGTTGTGCATTATGCGGTCGCATTTATGATTATATATCTTTGATTAAATAAATAAAACAAGACTTAGGACTTTTTAAGGACGAAGTACAGAATATAACTCCCGACCGACGTTTCGACTTTCGTTTAAAGTCGTCGTCAGGTGAAGGTAGAAATAACAACAAGAAACATAACACAACAATTGAACATGCTATAAATACAAAGTATATTTACAAAAAAGCGAAAATCACTCAAACACGACATAAAATTGTCATGTAAATTTTCTGTATCAGTGCGTAAATACAACTCCAATGTGTGTTTTATATTATATCGTTTCTGGTAAGCAACGTTTGTAATAGTTAACTTCTTTGTCCAAAATTAATGTGTTTTCCCAGTCGACCAAGTGTGATCATTATTAATGCTATTTGAGGTTACTACACTTTGTTCTACTGATTATAAATTTCGATTGTGCTCCTGGTTTCTAGTTTTCAACCCTCTCTTTGTTTGACCTACATAGCTAGTATTACAATCTTTGCATTTTATTTTGTTTACTACATTGCTAGTATTAATATGATCTTTATCATTCTTCCCTTTCGTTGTGTGTAATATATTACAGACTGCCTGTCTGTAATATATTATCGTCTGCGGAATAATATCCATCGGTGACACTCGTGAGTTATCCATATTTTGACTGAAAACGTGTAAGTTTTCTGATCTTCATGATTACTCTGAGTCAAACGAGAAAATACATGACCAAATCATGTCCCATCAAGTTCAATTACGGTTTAGTTGTTAGCATATTATACCTTGTTTTAATAAGGTTTGCTTGGTAGACATTTTATTCACCATTTGATAATGTGGTCAGCGCAATAGATGCATAGTTACTTAATTTTTGTACTTTGGAAAATATATTAAGTGTGAGAAACTGAAAAGTAAACAAATGATATACTTAGATATAAACCTTCCCCTTCCGCTCTACTAACCTAATTAGAAGAAGAAATCGTTAAACTACTGCTACCTTGTTCCTAAGAAGATACTCCACATATATCCATTCTCCTAATGTAAAATCATTCCGTGTAGGTGTTCGAAGTTGTAGGAGAGCTATTGGTCAGAGCTGTTAAGGTTGCTGCTTTCTAATCAGTTGTATCGCGTGTGTTTGCGTGCAGGTGTTATCCGCTTCGCTGTCTCTTCGCGCGAGGGGGTTGCGAGAGTCGCCCCACAGCAACGTGCAGCTCAACATCTTGGCGGTGTCGACTCCACCCCGTTCACCACCCCCCACCAGCCCCTCCAGCGAGGCGCACATCCAGCAGCGCAGGGTCAGTGTCTTACTCTAGCGCTCTTGGTGATGAGTGTCAATGACGTTTGTGTAGTAGTATGCTCAATAGATATGCCTCCTCCGACATCATGCTTTAATAATAGTTCTTAAATCCCTATTTATCTATGATAAATGTTTGCCATATTTTAAGGATTTTTTGTTTGTTTTATTATTGTCTGTCTGTCCTCAGTCCATTCCCGCCCGCTTCCAGCCTCCCATGATCCCTTCGAGATCGCAGATCTGGTCGTGCGCTCGCGACCCCGCCATGGTTGCCGCTCTGGCCGCCGAGATGCGCTGCAAGTCAGAGACGCGCGAGTCGCTTCTCTCTTCTCTGGAACCCAAGTCTCCTACGAAGGATTGGCTGCAGTGGATGGACGACGCGAGATACCGCTCCATGTCCAACGCGTTCCCCATCGATTGCAAGTTTCCCAGCATCATCTCTCTGTCGGAGATCCCCAACGCGGAAACTTCGGACAGTTGGTCCAGTCTGGAGGATAAAGAGAGGAGGGTGGAAGGGAAGACGGCCAAGATGATTCACGCCGTCGCCGTCGCCGCGTCTGCTGCCGGCGTGGGTGGGGACGCGGCGAGTGCAACGCAAGGACGCGAAGGGAAGAAGACGCAGATACAGAAGACGACCACCAAGACGACTGGCCAGCAGCAACAGCAGCAGCAGCAGCAGCAGAAGAAGAGGAAAGAGACGCAGCAGCCGATCGCTCCGAAGCGCAACGCCGTCCCAACGACGCCGTATCCTCACGTGTGCCGCGGTCCAGGAGACGTGCCTTATTCGCAAGAGGAGGAGGAGGAGGATTATCTGCGAACGCCGAGTAGCGCCACTGTTTCCACGGAAGGATCGAGAAGGACGGCAGAGGCGATGCAGCAGCAGAAGCAGCAGCAGCAGCTACGCAGAGGGAAGATGTCGCGCTTCGCGGAATCGGATCACACGACGGCGGACGAACCCAGCGATTCGGAAGTGGATATGAGGGTACGTACGCGTGTCATTTAGGATGTTCACTCATTAATATTAATGATAGTAATAAATTATGGTCAAAAAGGCAGTAAAATCGGCGAATGACGACGTGGAGTGCAATAAACTAATGTCCTCTCCGAAAACAAGCGAGGAACCATCCTATCAATTCCGATAAAAAGGGAATCTAAGTCAGAGACGGATTTAACGTTAGATTCCTCTGTTCTTTTTGTAACAATATTTTTTACATTGATTCGTAATCTTCATTTAAGCTCGCCCCTCTCCTCCGACAACCCCTTATCTCGTAGAGACACTTATGCACCCTTTTTTTAACGACGATTTTTGAGTTTTATTAATAAATTTGCAACGTTTAGTTTAAAAAAACTAGTACTAATAGACTAGTAACCCATTCCGGAATCCCTCGTGTGTTTTTGGTTTGTTGCACTTTAACTCTTCTTTATACTTTAGAATAGTCGAAGCAGCCTTAGCAGTCCTTCCGAGCGGCGGCTAGTACATAGACATGTGCCGTTGTTTTTGTGGAACTCATTGAGGTGAACAATGTTACCTATCATTGTTGTCACCTATCTCTAACCATTTTGGAATATACATCTCCCAAGTTGATTCCCCCCGATTTGATTGTGTGTTTTCGTGATTGCCTATTACTTGTGATACCTAAGGTAAACGAAATGTATACGCGAACTTTGCCAAGAAAAAATCATGTAAATCAGATGATCCTGTAGATCTCAAACAAACAGCTTTACATACTTTGTTTTGTTTTTTTCTTCTCTTCAGTGTCTTCAACACTCAAAACCCAGTTCCTTGATGATATTTCCAGGGGTTCTTGGCCATTGTCTTCTTATTTTCTCCTTTCATTTGTGTAAACCAACTCTGTTTTTCATATTTTATTTTATCTCATTATTTTCGTAAGAAACTATATTCTCCATATTGTTGACTTCAAATTTTATCATGTAAACTGATTATTGAGTCGGGGTCGAAAAAAGAAGAAGAAAACACTATTTCATATTGCCGACGTTTCGAAAAGTTATATTTTCGAAACGTCGGCAGTATGAAATAGTGTTTTCTTCTTCTTCGACCCAGTCTCAGTAACAAGTTTATATTATTGTTCCTAATAATGTTACGTATCTTAAGAAATTTTCCTACTTCTCCTTTGATGCAATCCATCTTGGAAATTTGTAAGCCCGTGATGCTTCATCCCTTTCACACATTCACATCGTTCATATCTATGAATATCACAACCAATTAATAAGTGATTCGGGAATTCCTTTCCCTTACCACAGACACACTCATCATCATCTCTCTTTTCACTTTCGCCCGTTCGTTTCGAATCCTGATTGAAGTTACGATGGCCAGTGATACATTCTGTGGCATACTTATTCGGTGTAAACCATTTATTGTTATTATAGACAAACTCAACACACATTGATTACAACTCATAAAATCGAACCTTCCTTCGCTCTATTCCATGTCATTGACCAACATTGATGAAGTTTTCTTGTTAATTTTGTTTTCCATCCTATGAATTTCTTACCATCTATCTCCATACTATTTTGGTTTTAATTCCACGTCTTTAACAAAGTCATGACGCGGAATAGTCTTGCCTCGGCTCTTTGAGTAGATATCTCTTTCATTATTGACGGCACCCATCTCCACCGCATCACATTCTTCGATGCATTCCGCAGCCTGCACACACACATCTTCAAGATACAAGTTTCGAAGTCAGTGAAGTCGTCTTTCGTTCGTATTAGTTTTATATTTTCTGTCAAGTCGTAACGTCTTTTCCGGTTTTGTTGGAGAATGTTGTCTCGTCTTTCCTCATCGTATAGTGCACAGACCCAGTTTCATCCCCTCGTCCCCACACACACACACACACACACACATCTTATCTACCGTTTTCCCTATCTTTGCAAAGTAATATCCAAAGTTCGCATGTCCTGTCAATATGGGGATGAAACCGTGTCGTATTTTCCTTTCCGAATTCTATAGCGTAGGCTTCATGTGTAAGTATAGAAGATTCTAGGTGCAATGTATTAAATGTCGACAGCCTCCTTCGACTGCAGCCACCGGCGGAGAATCTTCGCTGATGGACAGCGCTGTGCCGTGGGCCGCTGCTCTGAGGGAAGCTCTACAGCGACGCGCAGAAGCTCTGCACGCCGCGCAGGTGGCGGCTCAGGCGCAGCCTCTCTACGTCCCAATCACACCTCCACCTTTTGCTCCCGCTCCTCTTCTTCCTCCTCCAACTCATTATCATCTCCAAACGCAGCCTTCAGTGCACTCGCACTTGGCGCAGGCTGCAAGAATCATTGGTAGGTGATACTTCGACTTGTACACTTACTTATAAATAGACCCAGCGATCCGAAGGGGAAAAGGAAGTTTGGTATCTCTTGTCTCTCTCGCACATCGACGGGTGAGAGAACTCGATTCCCCTCTCTGACTGCTGCGCACAATACCAACTTTGATTCCCATGACAATACAAAATCTATTTTATTACTCTGAGTACAAAATGGCGGACGTCCCAAAATGCATACCTACAATGCAAACCCATCCAGTAGCTCAGGGGCTAGCTCTCTTGCTTTCCACAGTCACTCCGCGTTCAATTCCTAGAAGAAAATGTTGATCTCTTTACTTCAAAGTCCCAGTTCACAAAACAATGGACCATCCAATCAATTCCGATCAAGGACCCAAGGGCAGAAGCGGATACAAAAGTAAAAGAAATAATTCAATTAGGACGTACTGTTATCCATTTATTCTTTCAAAATGAATCGTAGACATGTTTTGGACATCCGCCATTTTGCCTACAGGAAAAGCGGACAGGTTGTCAATGAAATTCACGATTTTTTTTGTTGGTGCGTGGTGGTGGTGGTGATGATGGAGGTCTTTGGTTCGTATCAGATCCCAACGATTTTGAGCACTTCCCTGGCATCACCATGGTGATGCATGTGCCCGAGTCTCGTCGCATGGTGGACGTGGAGGACTTCCAGATGTGTCCGGGCGTCACCATGAATCTGGACGGAGCGCCATCTCACTTCGGTCACTCGACTGAAGAGGAGACAGAGATGCACCAAATGAAAGGCGCCGGTGCTGGTGCTGATACTCGCTTGGCGATGGAGGTCAATGCAGAGTCACCGCATTCGCTGCCAGGGTCACCGCAGGACATGTACATCATGGGTGAGTGAAAGATTTTATCGTGGACCATGTGGATATTATATGGTCATTTAGGAGGGATTAGGTAAACGCCACATGCGAATGGAAGAGAGAGAGAGAGAGAAGGATTCTGTACTCTTGTAGTAAGTATACGTGAGCACAAGGCCTCCTCGGCAAATGCGGACAGGGGCGAATGCAAGTGGCAGAGGTGTGTAATGGTTTGAAGATAAGAAAAGAAATTAAGAGAGAACCTCGCATTGTACAGAGGCTTCGAGGACGAGGAGACTTTTGTCGAAACAAAAAAGGAAAAGGTCGCATATCTATGATCGTTGTTTAACTAGGACAAAGGACATATCTATGACATAGGTCAGGTCAGGTATATCGTTGATCCGAGAGACCTTGGATCGTAGATATGACCGTGTAATACCACCGACCTTAGTCGCCTGCACCGACATCTTTTTATATCGCTGGCTACGCACTTCGATGTCTCTCTGTCTGGTCTAATGGAAAGGGAAGGAAACGCTTACTGATAAGACTTGACCGTATTAAATTAGGCGACTCTATTCCAGTTGATAGAAATTATTTGTTCGTAACTTTTCAGTTACTGGTACTCCAGATGACGTCTCCTCATTACCAGATGATGATATGAGACGTATCGTTCTGTTATTTAGACTTAATGTGTATTGTGAGATTTGAATAATTCCGTAATTAGAACAATAAAATCATCCTCGTTCGGGAGTATGAAATTCAAAAGAGAGGAAGGGAAGTCTTCCNGGTCACGTGGAATTCAAAATTTGGAAGATTTGGAAGTGGTAAATGAGGTCTAGGAGGGAGTAAGACCATTTAAGGAATGGAAAATGAAATTACGCTCTCACATCGCTCACATCGCGCAGATTCTCAGCTCTCATCGCAGACATCGCTTAGATTTTTCAGTCAGCTCAGAGATGTTTTTTCGTTCAGATCGCTCAGAAGTTTTTAGCTCGTAGCTGGTAGCTTCGACGCAGCTGACATTGCTCAGCTCACATCGCTTAAGAGTTTTCGGTGTCAGCTATGTTTACGTTAATACTCTGAAATAAGTATTTCGAGTTCGCATTTAATACTAGCACTTCATTTTTGAAGACGCTGCGCTCGAGTCGAGTGTTTGTTGATTTTTTTGAACATCGGGCAAATTTGATGAATTGATCTCGATCCGAGCCACGGACGAACATTTTCCGGGTGGTAATTCGGATGAACGAGGTTTGGCTGACGCTGCGCTTGGAGGGGCCGAGCGCGCAGAGAATGTTTGGAGCAACTTCCGGTAGTCGTCGTTGATTGACACCGTCAGCGATCGCCCGAGATCGGAGCCTGTCTGACCTTGCGAGGACACTACTCTCTACGGTCTGCTTTGGTTGGTCATCTTAAGAGGTATTTTACGACGGTTGGTGATGTTTAAACCAACGTCGTATTGCGCTTGCGCGTAATGAATAAAGTAGCATAAATTATAAAAAAAAGGGACACGAACTGTGGACTTAATCTGTGCCAAGACAAATTTAAACGTTGATAAAATTACGCTAGTGTTAAAATTCAGTGTATTTCTGCTTGTTTAAGAGAGAGAGGGAGATTTTAAACGGTGATAGAACGATATCATTGTTAAATTCAGTGTATTTTAGTTTTTTTGGAGGGAAATATTTCATTTAGGTGTTAAAGTTTATGTTCTTATTTGACTACCATTTGTGTTTGTTTCTTTTGGGGGAAACAGCATGAGGAGTTTTATTGTAATTGAAACAATGATGAGTAAATTAAATGGATTTATTTGTCAGTAGCGTTTTCCTTGAGTGGAACCATTGTATGGCCCTTTCCTTCACTAAAAAAATGCGAACCCCAGAAATTATTGTGGAACCCTGAGATCAATTAGTCGAGGCGCTCAAAATTTTAAATTCAGTGTATTTTAACCACTAAAGTTTCGTTCTGCCACAGTATGACTTTCATTTTTCAAGATTTATATACTTATTTCTTTCCAATTATACAGTTGTACAAGGAAATTATTCTATCGATAGAAAAAATATTTCGGGATCTCTTCAGATGAATACGAATGAGTCTATTTTGAAGTTTTCGTGATGAAATTAAATGTGTGTCTGAAGAATTTTGTTCCGCCGATAACTCGCGAACGAATCAATGGAATGAAGCCAAAGTAAAGACTTGACTTTGAATGCGTTGCGAATAGAAGCCTAATTCTGGACAGAAGCTCATTCCGACTTCATTTACACACCACGCTCCACCTTCTGTTTCACTCCACCCCATCCTGGCCCGGGTTTTGCTCCGGTTTTCCTTCGGATAGAGGCGGATTTCTCATACAGGTTCTCTAGGCTTTGTCTAGGGGCGCGTTTATTGTAACAAGAAATCGTGAATTTAGTTTTATTTCAATGCTTATGATTTTTAAACACTCTACTCAGAATAATTTATAGATCGATAATAATTTGTAGGTGTAAAATAAATTTTTTGCGTTAAATTACGAACATATTGACATTCTATTAGTATTACACCTCGCAGCTAACTTTTTATCTTATCTAGGAATTTTTGCTGATATTTTTGAATCCGCCTCTGCCTTAGAGCCCTTGATCGGAATTGATGGGATGGTACCTCGTTTGCTTCCCGAGAGTAAATTAGTTTATTGTCCTCCACGTGGTCATACGCAGTTTTTACTGCTTTTTTGACAAATAAATTTATAAATTATAAATCTCAGTTTAGTAAAATTGTATGTAAATATTTGATGGTACATTAAATTTCCGTACGTCGCATCGTTCTCCAGACGCGAACATGTGGAGACGCCTATATGACAATTGCAAAAAGAGTTTAAGGTCGGAGCTAATTGATTTAATCTGTACTTGAATGATGATCATATATGATGGTGAGGGGTATTCTACATAAAGGTTGTGAAGATAACTATATTTAAACCGATTAACCTTTCAGATACGTCTTCGCGTTTTATTATTATAATCTGTTATTTTGTTGGGTGTTTTTCGGTTTTGTAATATTTTTTTAAGAGGTTCAGGTGCCATGAGGCACTGAGGTTCTTGCACCTAACCGTTTGACTTGGGTAAGGGAATTGGGAAGGGGAGATGTTGGGTTGCGGGGAACTTATGGTACCACACTTACCTGCAGTGAGGGAAATCTCAAATTAAAACCTCACCCAGTTCGGCCGAGCAGGGTGTGAACCCCCTCTCTACTGCTCAGCGGGATCGTGTCAGCGAAGACACTACTACTACGCCACCGCTGTCGGTCATCATAACTCAGAACAAAAAGATCTAAGCACTAACCAACCTACATTGAAATAAAAATATTACAAAAACCGAAAAACAACCAACAAAATAACAGATTATAATAATGAAACGCGAAGACGTATCTGAAAGATCAATCGACTCAAATAAACTTAATGTAATGTAACAAAAATTCAATACAATGTTTGGAACACTCGAGTGTTATCGTTGATGCTGTGGTGCAGGCGTGGTGACCGAGAGCGGACCGGACAGTCTGGGTGGGAGTCTGTGCAACAGTCCCACCAAGATGTCTCCTCATCGCGACCATGAGAGCGAGATGGCTACTTCGATGGCGTTTGCCCAGCAACAGCAGCAGCAGCAGCAGCAGATGAGTGAATACGCGCTCGCCGAGGCGAGGGCGTTCCCTTCGCCCTACGAAGTGGTTGGCATCATGGTGGAGGACGTGGCCAGAGACATGTCTGCCATTTGCTCCTTGGCTTCGCCCGTGTCTCTCTCGAGGGACCCTCTGAGCGACACGAGTGAGAGGACCAACGTTCCGGACCCTTTCACCTCCAGGTACCATTGTTTGGTTTGTTTCCTCTTCATCTATATTGCTATAACAATAATAATATTTATTATGTAAACGGGACCGAGATGAGCAGGAGCGCGTTAAACTCTAGGTCCCGAGTTCGAATATCGATCCCGTTTCCCATTTTCATTCAACATAACATAATTAATCTGTTGCCTGGCGGTGAGGTTCACCGCAATTTAAAGAGATTTCTATGTGAATCCTGCAAATGAAGACCTTCGGGGGAAACCAACCTTGTCCAAAAAACTTTTTTTTTCTTCTGGAATTGAAAAATTAAGTTTCACTAAGTTGGTTCTATCTTTTGCGAACATTGTTAGGAGACTGAGTTGACTCTTCACTGTTTGGGAGCCACAAGTATGTAGTACTCTCCTGAGCTAACGTGTGGCGTTAAAACCTCGATAAAAATGGACAAAGTTGGTTTTTCCCCGGTCTTCAAATGGGCAGATTTTGCCCGATGGCATAATGTAAGGAAATAAAATAACTCATACAAAACTAGCTAAAGCCGGCCACACTTCGGTGTCGCTCAATCTGACATGAAATTAATGGGAAAATAAATAAAAGTATTCTCGTGAACATAGATTCACCGAGAAAACACATCATTCAATTCAATATCCCGCTATGCGTTCGTATCAAAGTAACTCACTCCCCAGATAATAAAATCACTTCCTAGATAATCAAATTACACCTATGCGAAAGAAAACAACAAATTTTCTCCTGTTCTGTTAAATGACATTAGCGAATGAAGTTGTTGTTTTTCAATCCCTTCTCTCTTCTTCATTGTTGTTGTTGTTGTTGCATATTTGTTTCGCTTGTCTTCGAAAGAGGAGCTCTTACTTACATACGAGAGCTCACCGATGATTTCACCGGTTTCGGAGAGACTCGTCGCACCGTGTATATTTTAATGTAGCATTGTGTCGAAATTTCAAGTCAATCGACCGACTACTTTTCGAGTTTTTATACATAAATATAATATATTATACAGAACTCATATTAATGATTAAACTAATGTGAAAAATGCGACAACAAAACGACTAAAATATTAATCTATTTTTTCTTGTTATTAATTTCACATTTCACGTCTGATGACTCTGACTCTCGGTTCACCCCTCTCGCCTTGACTCACCGATTATGTGAATCATGAAATTTTGATGTATTTTAAGAAAGTTACAACGGTTTAACACAGTTATTACAAAACAATTTCTAAAAATACTACTTGCAACACTTACCGTGGAACATTTTCTTCTGGTGTGAGTCAAATATAGTACCAACCGACGGAAACACAACCTACCCAACAGTTTGGACTTTATGCTGGGGCAAAATGAACCGATTTTCATACGCCTTTTTAGATTCCTTCAGAAATGTGGCCTTTGGCACAGTATTTGATCTTTATTTGTACGTCATGACTTAAATACATAAATGGAAAGGATTTAAATATATAAATTAAGGGGGAACAAATTGCGAGTAGACCGGTACTTTGTGTTTAGATCGATGGATGAACCAGCGGTTGGTCTACCCAATCAACGCACCATCACCGAGATGCTGGCGGAGGATCTGATGCGGAGGTACATGCAGCAGCAATCGCTAGCGGAAGGAGACGCGGCGCTACTTCAGGAGACGCGACACAACTACGGAGGAGGAGGAGGATGTAGTCCCCCGGCGGACTCCATGTTTCTGACGGACGCGCACTTCCCCAGGGAACACTTTGAGCAGCGATTCCACAACGCGGACCCCCACAGGGGACAGTTCTGCGCGCCGCACGAGTGCATGTACCACCAGCAGCAACAGTACCAGCAACAAGAACTTCCCCAAATGGGCGACCCCGATTGGATGACTGGGATGGGAGGGAATGGTGGTGGTCATCCAGCTCTACCACCACAACAAGACGAGACTCCCATTCAACGTGGGAGACCCATGAGATTGGACGAAGCTGCAATGTCGATGCAGCAGAACCCGTTCTCTTTCTCAGGAGGCGTGTTCCCTCAGGAGGTGTTTGGTGAAGGACATCAGCAGCAGATGTTCCAACAACAGCAACAACAGGATGCTTGTGGCATTCAGGAGGAGCCTCAAGTTACCAGTATGTTTCCGTGTGTCCCCAATATGAAGTCGCAACTGCAGGTGAGTGTGGAGATGGCGTTTGGATGGTTGTTGGGAATTTGTCTATCTGTGCCTTCCAGTAAGGGGGAAAGCGTATTTGAATGTGGGGTTAATCAAACCCACCGAGGCTTTAGCTTCAACATTGTTGCACCCTTAGAGGTAAAATCTATTTCATCCATTTTATATTTATTTAAATTGCAAATGAGATCTTTTTGTTACGACCATTTATCAATGCATTGCTACATTACTCAATTGAAGACGGTATAACATTTTTCAATGTCTCTATAACATCTTAGTTAAGAGTATGCACAAATGTTTTTTCTCAACATCGAAGGTACCAGAGTTCATTTCTAGAATCGCCAGTTTCAAAAAAGTATAGAAGCTCCTTTCATAAGATGTATATGTAGAAACACATCTTAAAATTCCGTCGCGTAGACCCCATTGTTCGCCGGTGTCTTGATGCACACGGTCAAAGACTGGTCTTTTGCTTCTGGCGCTCAACAGACATATTTTATTAAGTACTTCTGTCAGATGCCGTGTAACGACGACCACGCGCGCTCTAGTGGGCTGTATGATCTTCAGCTGTCAATGTGTAGTTGGATTTTCGTCTTGGAGAGTTCGAGACGTGTGCTTTGCGCTCGAGCCGTGATTATCTTTCGTGCAAACAAAAACGTTCGTGCAGTAGAGAGGAACAAGGCAGTGGCAGGAGTAAATAGTATGTTGCGAAGTATGTCTGCTATTGTATTTATTCAAATCATCCTATGCTCTTATGAAAAGGGATTCCTGGTACGTTACATTACTTAAGTGAAGACTTGTACATTTTGTGTAGCAAATTCAGTGTATTTTTTTTTCGTGTTAACAATGGGACCTGACAATGGAGCATTTTTAATACTTATTTCAACGATGAGGTGTATTTTTTATTTGACTACCTTCCTTGATAGCGATGGTCTAATGGTAGCGTCTTCGCTTTCACGATTCCGCTGAACGGTAGAGCATGGGTTCAAATCCTGCTCGGTCGAACAAGATGAGGTTTTCAGCTGGTGTTTCCCTCACCTAGTCGAGACACGTGTCGGTTCGGTACCATAAGCTCCCTGCCAACCCAACATCTCTCCTTCCAAATTCCCTTACCCAAGTACAACGGTTAGGAGGAAGGGCAGTCCTCGTGACCTGAACCTCCTTTTGCCAAAAGGCATACAAAAATAAATAAAAATAATAAATAAATTGATTCTTTCTTATTCATTTTTTTGGTAGAAGGAGAGCTGTGTTATGTACTTTACAGACAATATCAATTATCCGATCCGTATGAAGTAGAGGCTATCGATCCGTTGTGTGTGAACTGGACACGCAGGTTGCGTCGAGCGTGTACGAGCGTGGTGACAGTCCCAGAACGCGCATCAAGATGATGATGTCTGAGGCTCTGTCTCGAGGCGCTTCCATGGAGAACGTTAGACCCATGTCGTCTCCGATGCAACAGCAGCAGCAAAGACAACAACAGATGGCTCAACCCGTGAGAAGTAGTGGCTTCGTGCAACAGCAACAGCAACAACAGCAGCTGTCTGAGGAGCCCCCGGCGCAGAGGCCGTACGTCGGCGCTGCGTGTCCTGACGAGATGAAGCTGACGTCGTCGCCTACCAGCCTCTTGCAGGAGGTGCACAGGCTCGGGTCAGTCTCTCGTCAGGGTTATCGGCTTATATAAAACTACAAATTATTTATTTATTTACTCACGAAAAAAATATTTTAGTTTATGTACTTATTTCAGCCTCTAAACTCCGTACGTTAGCATATTGCCGTTTCTAGGATTTTAAACTTTATTTCTTTTCTGTTTTTAAATTCTGTTTTCTTTTCCTCAATACTTGTTTCTGACCTCAGCCGTCTGGTATTTTGGCTGCACTCACTCACTCACTCACTGCCTTTGAGACGTTGTATCTTTACGTAACCTCACGCGCAGCGCTCGAACCAGCGTAGACACCGTCACGTATTCTTCCAAGTCTTTAAATGTATCTTCATCGTTATACATCTTTCCCAGTTCTTGAGGTCAAAAGTTTTGTTTTGTTTTTATTCTTGTTAACTATCTCCCTCGCTTCTCTGCAGAGTTATCATGTAAACCAACATGTCCCGCAAATACATGTATCGGATATGTTTTGCTATTATGCTGTAAATGGTTTGACCAGAGACTGAGTTTTCTTGGCTTTCGAGGAATCGCTGTGTCGTATTGTGGGTAACCAATGTTTTGTCGATTGTCTTGTGGTCTTCGGGATACGTATGAACATGTATTACTTATGATCTAGTGCCCTGTAGAAGGCCACTGCGAGTTGAAAAGATACCCACTATGCCCATTGGAGGAACGGCGAGGCGTTTAGATAAAATCCAGATTTACGTATCCAAGTGTAGAATTGTTGTTGTAAGTCGCTGATGAATACTTGCACACTGCCATACAACTGAGACATGAAGGAAAAGACTACTAATATTTTAGCTGAATACAATGATATAATGACTGACGCAATAGCGATTACGCTACCATTAGTAGTTAAATTTTTGTTTGTTTTATTATGACTGACGTTACCTGGCGCTACTAGTGGTGAAAACGCGACTCTCCCGTTGATAGGTTTCTGCCAATTACATACGACCTTCGTTTGGTAAAACTCAGGTTTCCACCTCTCTCTCTCTCTCTCCTGGGTAAGAATTTCTTTGAATCAAATTATTATTTTCATTACACTTTATTTGGATTCTATCCACTATCTAGAGCTGCTTAAACATTTTCTACAGATGTACAACGCGCTACGTTTCGGACGTTAAACTTTGTACGAACTCAACGTTTCGGACGCTACTTAGCGTGTAGTATACACCTGAGTGAAAATGTTCTATAAGGTCCAGAAGATGGATAAACAAGACATTAGAATAGTTATAAATAGTACAGTGGATCATTACGTAATTCATGTACGAATCCATTTATTGGCTATTACTTGGTTTATTGGTTTGCTGTTATCTCGGAAAGGGAAAAGGTGAAAGATGAAATAGTAGAGGATCGTCGAGACACCTTTTTTTTAATGCTCTAACGTTCAAATGCTTTAATACTTCATTTGTGTGGTTTGCTCCTTCGTCTGGTTACGTAGGAAACAGACGAAAAATCGGGGGCATTTGCGTATTATATAATCCTTAAAACAAGTTTGAATGTACTTCGAAGATCTAGTTATGAATTAATGCTATCCTCTGTGTCCTTTAGATTGGCAGCATCGTATCCAAACGCTAACAATCCGTGTGTGCAAGAACAGCCGGAAAATCAATGTCCTCCTCCGCAACCGTACGGCTTCCCTTCGTTGACGACTCTGTTTCCTCCGAGGAGAGAAGTACCGAACCTTCCTCACACGTTCCCTCGAGACGCACCCCGTCCTCCCCCTTCTTCTCCGAGGCCAGAATCTCCTTCGACGCACGACGACTGGAGGACGATGGGGGATGGCCGCTACGATGAGGACGCTCCTCCGCAGAGAACAAAGTCTCCCGTCATGAGGACGAGCGGGCCGTTGACCATCGCTTGGATGAATCCCATGGCGGAAGCGTCGACTCCGTGTCTCAACCGGTCGCCATCGCTGGCCGAGTCTCGCTTGTTGCGGCCAACGTCGCCCTACAGATCCAAGTCGCAACCGGTGCGAGTGGAGGAATGTTGCAAGTCGCAACAGCAGCAACCACCCCCACCACGTCCTCGACCTCCTCCTCCTCCTCCTCCTCCTCCTCCGGGAAGCGAACGCGAACGCGCTCGCTCTCCACCGCAGACGCGTCACTCGCTGTTGGACGGCAACGTGGACGTGACGAATCTCATGAGCATGTTGTATCGAGAGAGAGACGCGGCGATGCAGAGCAAGGACGTGTTCGTGACACCAGCGGCAGGGTATCACCACCATCACCACCACCACGGCATGTGGCTGCAACAAGTACCGCAGCAACAGCATCAGCACGAGACGCGACCGCACCATCCGTACCAGGAGAACGTGCTGTCGTCTGCTGCTCCAGCACCGGCTGCTGCTGCTGCTGCTGCTCCGGAGCAGAACCCGCCGAGACCTCTGGGGAACACGATGGGGGAAGGGAAGAATCCTCACAAGGAGCTGTTCATCGACTTCTCGACGGGACAAGTGGAGACGAAGATGTCGAACGGCGGGAAGCAGGTGTACATCGACATGGGACGCAAGGCGTCACCCACCGTCGCCAAGACGTCGGCACCGATGGTGATCGACCTGACGAGGGCGATGCAGGCGTCGGAGGCGACGGACGACGTTTCGACGCGAGGGAAGAAACGTAGCGAGGGATCGAGTCATACGACGCGTCGAGGTGCCAAATCCCGTGACGGAGGAGCGGGGAGAGGGAACAAGGCGACGACGTCATCTGCGTCGAAGCGACAAGCGGAAGGAGGAGGAGGTGGGAAGAGTAGAGGGGTTGGTGAGAAGAGGCGAGGGGTGGCGAAAGGGACGAATGCAGAGCACACGACGAAAGGCATGGCGCCCAAGAAGTCTCTCACTCTACGGAACCCTCGGCCGCGTTCTGTCTCATTGGGTAAGAAGAGGACGGACGTGTTGGCGAGGCTCAATCACAGGTAGGGCTACCAATATGGTGTCGATAAGGCACTAGGGCTAGCGGTACGGTCTCTTAATCTTCGCGATACGGTGTCATCTGGTAGCCACTAGGGCTACCAGAAGGAGCTTTTTAGTCTTTTTGGTCACCAATAGGTGCACTAAAACCACATAGACTATCGGTAAGTTCTCTTTCCCATCTTGGGCTACCAGTAGGGTGTCTGAAGCCACTAGGGCTATAGATAGGGTGTCTGAAACCGTTAATGACGATTTTAAGTTGTGAATTGGAGGGAAATGGCCATATTCGAATTCACTTATTGTGGACTAATGTAAGATACATCGCGGTTTTCGTATCAACAGAGAGTGAACAGTATCTATACAAATAAACATGTCTGAATGGAATATCCGTCCTTACAGACTCGAGCACCCTCGTAACCCGGTGACGTTGGAGTCTCCTCTGAAGAAACCCTCTGGTCGTCGTCGAGGGGGACGAGGAGGAGGAGGAGGGCGAAGAGGTGGAGACTCGTTGAACACGACGGCCACCACGGTGGTGTCGTCGGAGAGGTGCGCCGTCGGAGTTCCCTCGGTGGTGTCGACTCGCTCCACCGCCTCCAACATCACCCCACGCGTCACTCTGCGCGACTCGCACCATCATCCATCTCTTAACACGCGCTCCACGCTGTCCATTACCAGCTCCGGAGGCACACTGGCGAGAGCTCCTCCTTACACCCCCAACGTCCCCACCGTCACTCCTGCCCCTACCATCGCCAACACGCTCTCTATGACCAGGTACACAGAGTGCTCTTCCGGGTCCATCTGACCTGCGTGCGTGCGTGCGTACGGGTATGGCTCAAGCAAGGGCTATGGACACAAATAAGAACATACATTGGGGGTGTGGTAGTCTAGAACCCTTTCTCTAGAGTGTGACTGGTAAAAGGCTAACTCTTTGTTTTGTGGCTATTTCTGTCGCCATTTTATTTTAATTGATGAATCNTATATATAGTGTGTGTGTTTCACAATAAACATACTTTTTTCACAGTTCAGGGATATAATGTTCTCCAAAGTCTGTTCTTCCATATAACCATTTAAAATATTGGCATTTTGAAATACAACACGAGAATTTGGAGGATCGTATTTACTGTTAACGCGTGGAAGCAAAACTAGGAACCATACCGCTGTAATACCTTAAGCGGTTGAGTAAAACCAGCAATATACTGATCAGAATGGTGGCTTAGTGCCAAAAATGCCAACTTATCGTATTTAGGTTTGGCTTGTAGCATTTCAGTGTTCAAACGTGTAGAATGTTGCAACATGATGTTGGGATGGTGAGAAAAGGTTGTGTTGCCTGTTGAATGCCTGTTGTACTCTGGCCTTTTCTTTTAGCTAACAACGCCCAGAAAATATTGATTTCATGTGTTCATCACTATGCTGGTTGCGTAAACCGCCCAATTTCGTGTTGCTGCCTGTAAACCCAGACCCTCGGTTCGAACAGGAGCGTGCACAAGACGGCAGTGAGCACTATGGTCGGCGGCCTCTCGAAATTCGGCTCTTTGGACTCTGGAGCGTCGTCGGGCACTTGCTCCAGCAGCCACGTGCCGAAAGTGGTGCACGACTCCAAGTCTCGACATAGCATGCGTCAAACGAGCAAATCCACTATCGACACTTGCAACAAGACTGAAAAAGGTGTGAAGACATGGCTTCGCGCTTTGCAGCGTAGAGTTGCTGCTTGTAGATGAGATAAAAATAGTCCTTCCCCGCTGCGATCACGTGAATATCAAGTGAGTAAGAAAGAGTTGTGTTAGAAGTAGGGATTGAAATGGAATGAATTTTGGAAATAATCACAGGCCACAAATAAATTTAAATACCGGTAAGTTTTTAACGTGATCTATTTATTTCGATGATTCAGGATTCGGTCAGGTTCAATGTTCAAAAATTAAACTCCATTTTTTCAGTTAAAGTTTCGAATTTACTAAAAGCTCATTGTCGGGACTTTGGGCTACATCGTACAACATGAGGACAACACGTTGATGAAGAATTTTTAGTCAATTCAAAACGTTGACCGGGAAAATGAAGTTTTAATTTTGAACACTTAAGCTGAACAAATCCTGAATCATCGAAGTACATACAACAACGGTTGAGTTTAAATTATCGGACTTGCCTATTTTGCTACGGAGAATATATATCATTAAGCTGGAAATGTATTTTATTTTATTACAATATATTCTTAGGGAGAAGAAATTCTTCTTCTCTGCAGAGTGTAGATAATGTGAGAGCAAAATAATAGAGCAGAAAGTGTAGATAGTTCGACAAACCTATAGATGCAGATTGGAGTATCGTTTCGTGAATTGGAAACTTCCTCTTATTTCTGACGTAAACTATGTATGGTTTTGAAAGTAAAGGATGCGTAGATATGATGGAAAACAGTATTCCTTATTCCTTCCCTATTTTCCTATGATCATGATTTTATAATGCTCTAGATTATTTTGTATTACTCAAAATTTAAGTTATTCCTTTACATTTTAAAGCAATTTACTCTTAATAAGACCTAATAATTATAGTTGGCTTGACTTGTACGCATGTAGAGTAATATTGTATCTTTTATTTGATTACAGCTGTATTGTAGCTTTGTTGCATCTATCCTATGAAAACATTAGTTATGGGTGAGTAAATAAAAAAGTAAAGTACTTGAATAGATTTTCCATCTTGGTGTTTTATGCTGTATTTTGTAAAAAAAATTCGAAGCAATATTTTTATTGTTAAGTGTGGTTTTCGCTATATGTGTGAATGTTTATTTGATTTATTTCTTTAGATGTCCATCTGACCGATAGAAAATACGAAGGCGGTAATTTATTATTGCTTTTTATCTCTCTCTCTCTCTCTCTCTCTTGGTGTGTGTTTTCTGTTTCAGTGTGTTTCGTCTGTGGGAGGAGGGGGTCCGGATGAATAAGGGAGTAATGTTAAGTCTGGATGACGTAAGGTTTCCTCTTTGCTCGTTTGTTGCATGGATGAAGGTGTTTTACGTGTGAAAAGACTGGGCATAATTACAGCGAATGCTTGGATTGTTGTTTGCGTTGCACAGAGGACGCTATGCCCCCGGCCCCGCCGCGTTCGCCGTCGCCGCCGCCCCTTCTGCTGCCTCCACCGCCTCCGTCGACGCCGCCCGCTCCGCCGCCGCCGTCGCCTGTCCGTTCGCCCTCCGTGTCACCGCCGTGCACGCCCTTGGAGTTGACGCGACAACAGCAAAGCAAGGCAAGTGGATATCCAGCGTTTGTGCTCGCAAGATTTTTCCCACAGCCTCCATTTTGATCACTCTAACGCCCTCTCGATATCCATTACTTAATATACAAAAGGCGTAACGCGAAAGTGTGTGTGTGTGTGTCTATTCAATCTTTTCAAAAACACAAATTTTTGTGAAGTTATTATTGTTATTGACGTTGGTTTTCGCCCCTGACAGGATAACAAAAATTGAATTTTGCAAAAACAATTGCATCTACAGTGCGCTTATTTTACATTTCAAACATCACATATTTCACGTCTTAAAAAGGGTGTTTAACCTATTACTTAATAATTATTTGCAAAATAATAAAAATAAAAAATGGCCGATTTCATTAACTTTTGCAATAACTTTTTATAATATTTTGCATCGTTTTAATTTGATTTATAATAATTTTATAAATTTTTTAACAACAATTGGAAGTAAAACTTTTTTATTTGTTCCCCAACTTCAATTTAATCAGTCTCAAATTGTAGGTTTTTTGGTTGTGCACAAATTTTCCGTGCTTCACTTTTCTCTACGACCGATAGTTTATTTAATATACTCAAAAACCTACTCTTCCGATTTTTTCGTTTAAATAAAAATACGGCGCGAGCAATTTTTGATGAAACTTACGATGAGAGTCCTTTTCTATCAATATTCCCAAGACGTTTCCACAATGAAATGACTACTTCATTCTCTTTTCAGTCAATATAAACTTTATTGACAAAAAACCGTTGTAAACTGCATATGACCACGTGGGGGGGGATAAACTAAGTTTCTCTCGGGAAACAAGCAAGGGACCATCCCATCAATTCTGGTGAAGGGCCGAAAGGTAGTAGCAGATTTAGTACTTACAAAAAAAAATTAATCGCAGGAAAGTGAGGAAAATAGCTGATAATTTTTTTTAATTGCTAAAAAATAAACTCCATTGGCCTGAGTAGAATCTCACCCTTACGATCAATGCAGGAGTCCCGGGTTCGATTCCCGACTCGCCGCCATTTTGTACTTGAACGAAAGTTATGACATGCGTACATGTTGTTTCAGCAGCAGTTCTACCAGCAGCATCTGGGTCCCCTGGCGTCGCTGGGCCCCTCCAAGTCTCTGTTCGCTGCGGCGACGCGACGCTCCTCGCCTCCGACGTCCAACATGTCGCTGGACGCCGCCTCCAAGCTTTCCACCAACCTCCTCGCCAAGACTCCGTCCCCCTCTTTGCCCCCGACTCCTCCAGTGACCCCCACCTCGCCGAGGACCCCCGTCACTCCGGCTACCATACCCGGCGCCACGTTCCCCTCCAGGCATCGCAGGAGACCCCAGGTGAGAGATGGCTCATGTACCACCACTACCCCAATGTCACTATCTTTCGTTTCATCTTTTATATATATCGTAAAAGTACGAATCTTTCACGAAACGCCCATATTCCCAGACATGTGTCCCCACTGGTGGCTCAGGTGGTTGCGTTCTTTGCTCCACCAAAGTCATCAGGGGTTCAATTCCCGGAGGAATAAAAAAAAATTATTTTTTATTCTAGCTTTTCTCATTGGCATTCTCATCCCAGTTGTATCTGTCTGTGACTACTGAAAAGGAACCCTCCTATTCACCTCCTACTACTCCTAATATAACTAACTCTTAGTACTTCTTCTAACCCCTCCACGTTATTGGTAAACCCCAGCTAATCGGTGCACCTAATGATACCTTCCACCCAACTCCTACTTCCTGTCGCTCCATGTAGATACGCTTCTATAGCACTTAGCTACATTGCCCTCCCATTTGCAAATACTAAAGTGGAAAAAGTCATGTTCCTTTGCTTTAAGAGAAAATGTAACTAAAACAGAAGAAAAAAGTCACGAACGGAAACGCGATGTTTTTTTCATTATTCTTTTGTTTTCCCGACTTTCTTCGTGAATTTTTACATTTTGCGCGAGCAACACTCTAAATCTCTAAATTTCAAGTTCCTAACAAAAATTATTCTGCCTACGTTGCTTAATGTGTCAATATGTCGGGACAACACACCAAATATTTACACACTCTCCAAATATTAATCCACACACTTAACAGTAAAATATCAAAAATTCCGGAAATTGGTTTAGAGATATTTGGAACTTCCAAGGTACTTTGGGAATCTTATTATTTAAATATACTTTTGCAGATTTTGTGGCTTCCTTATTATTGAAATGTAAACACGTTGTTTCCGGTTTGCTTGTGCTAACAGTAAGTCGCCAGTCAGTGTAGAAATATCCGATATCCGTAAGTTCTTGAGACAGGAGGTTGTCGGCATCCTCCATTCACTTGCCTTCGACAGCTATGGCCAAACCAAATTTATGTCCTTTTATTTCCGGCATATCGGATATAAACAGATTGAAAAAGGTAGGTGCCAGCACTGATCCTTCAGGAAGATCGTTGTTCAGTTTCTTAATTTTGTTTGTCTTGTTGCCCATTATTACCTGGTAGGTTCTGTCACGTAGTATATTATTGATTTCCTTTTCTAATTACTTACCTTTTCACTTTTATCCTTTTAATCTTCTTTACTGGCCTTCTATGTGTGCTGAACGCTCACCCATGTTTGCCGTGCTTGTCGACCCGTGTCGGAGGGAATGGGTGTCCTGGTGAGTTCAACTACTGCGTGCATTCCTAGAAGCGCCCCAATACGCTCGCTTTGGCCTCCGCCTCTTTTAGACGGGCGATCGGGGGCTAACCCACCCCTGACCAATCAGCTCGGACTAGGTCTTCGACTGAACTCCATGGTAAGCGCAGGGGGTCCTTCTCGCTAGTCGTCGGCGTTGGAGCAACCCTGCTTAAAGAACCCTGCGTGTCCCCGCTATATCCCCGTGTCAATCCTGGCACCCCAGTAGGGTGTCCCCTTGTTGGACTCAGTGGTGGATGGGGAACAGGGGGTGAAATCTAAAACCATTCGCACGGAAACTACTGGCCCCCCAAGGTCCCCCCCCCCGCTTTTGCCCTCTTCCTCTAGGAAGAGGCGATTAGTCGGTAAAACTGTGGATGTACAGTTTTTTTGTAAGGATAGCGACGAACTCATAAAGCCTCGTTTCCTATTAATGCAATGCAACGATAAGGGAAAGACTTTTAAATCAATTAGTTGTCCGTCTTGCGAAAGCAAATGATGACCATCGGAAAGCTTCAGTCTGTCGTGCGCCAGCGAAATGGTGAAATTCTGTTAGAGGCACGTACAGATAAGCAGATCGACAACATTCTAAAAATAAAAGAAATTGCTGGCCTAAAAATAAAAACTACAACGCATCCTTGCCTGAACGTGTGCAAAAACGTCGTAAATCACGAAGACTTTACACTGAGTCAGATGAAGACTTGAAGGCATTTTCTGAACCCCAAGGAGTGGTAAATGTACACAGAATTAAGATGAAATTGCTGGGAAAGTTAGTCCCCCACCTTCACACTGGTTCTGATGTTTGATAAGCCCTCTACCGGAAAGCATATCCAGCGGTTTTTATACCCTGCGAATGCATCAGTATGTACCGAATCCTCTGCTTCAAGAGCCAGAGACTCGGTCTCTAAGGCCAACCGGTGCAAGTCATCCTGCGAAGTGTGTGTTATTTGTGGACAGCCGTCGCACGAGTCGCCAGCTTCCTCGTCGCCTCCACACTGCGTGAATTGTAAGGAAATCCATCCTTCCAATTCCAACAACTGCGCAAAATACATCACGGAGAAACACATCCAAAGGATCCGCGTTACGGAAGGGGTGTCTTTCCCCGAAACCAGGCGTCGGTACCTTATAAAAAATACGATAACTATCACCAAACCCTTGGCAACAGCAGTCTCCGCNTCCGAAACCATCTACTGTTTCTTTTGGCTGTCAAGTGGTTTTGGAGGAAATAGGAAAACCCGAGATGTGTAATTCTGGTGTTCAGTCATCATTGCATGATCCTTCTGTCTTAAAAGACGAATTTCTGGGATGCAAAATCCTTATGCCTACATAGTATCAGGTATCAAAGCAAAATCTACCTCAACTTCTAGTAATACTCAACAAGCGAAACCCGTGAAGAAACAATCCCCCCGAGGATAATCTGGGGGGTCGCGTCCCCGGCGGAGAAGTCGCTCCCCTCACTCCCCAAGACCTGACGCGTCGGATCAACTTCCTCAAGAAGCAAAAATATTCCGAGAGAGATCATTGCAGCAGTGATGACGGCGACCATCTTGGGGAGGAGACCACAGCTGGAGCTGACTTTATAGTCGTCAACAAAAAGAAATCGAAACATCGAAGAAAGAGCGGATAAATTCCACACTATGGATCTTCTTTCGTGGAATCTGAATGGCGTTCATGTCCGTTCAGATGACCTAAAGCTCTTACTGTCTCGTCGTTCTCCTCTAATAATATGTCTTCAAGAAACACATCTCTTACCTAAACACTCTTTTTACTCTCTTGGTTATACCTGTGATAGGGCGGACTAATCAGAAGACGATCTACGACCATACGGTGGCGTCGCTGTGTTCGTAGAAGCTTCGGTCTATGCCCAAGAAGTCTCTATATCAAGCGTCTTTCAGACCGTATGTATGAGGGTGGGCCTTCCATTCCTTACATTTACGGTATGTAATATTTATATCCCCCCGGACAGTCATTCGCAAAGAATGATCTTGCTGGTCTAATGGACCAGTTGCCATACTTTTTTCTTATCGTTGAGGATTTCAATGCCCATAATTCGATGTGGGGTTCTTCACACAACTGTCCAAAGGTTGATATCATTGAAGAACTGTTAGATAGCCGAGATATAGTACCCCTTAACACGGGCCACTCCACCCACTTCTGTACAGCATCCCGACCTTTCTAGGTGCTGGATCTAGCCATCTGCAGTTCCTCTCTTTCCCCAATTTTAGAATGGACAGTTCTTGAGGATCTGTATGGGAGTAACCACTACCCGATTCTTACACATTTGAACGTCTTTTGCCCCTCGGTTTTACGTCACTCTCAGTGGATTGAAAAAAGCAGACTGGGATGGCTTTAATCGCAACATCAATCTTTGCGATGAGCCTTTCGCTGATGTGAATGTTAGGGCATCTGATTTCACGAACGCGGTTCTCAAAGCCGCCGATGTAGCCGTCCCTAAATCATCACGTTATCCGAGGCATTGCCCTGTTCCATGGTGGAATTCGGATTGCGCAAACACGGTCAGCGCTAGAAAGAAAGCTTTAGCG
>NNCF01128327.1:82095-100425 GCA_002313205.1 Laupala kohalensis | reverse complement strand
CGCTCTTCCCAACCCCTACTTCTAGGGTCGTCCAACTCCACCTCATATGGTCTGAAGGGTACATAATGCCATTGGAAATATGATTAATCATCTCAGAATACACAATAACCGTGGACTCAACCCTAATATCGGTCTTTTTCTGTTATTTTTATGTTTCACTTTCTGCCCTTAGCTTTAAAGTGCTTCTATGTGATATCGTCTTAAACATAATGTCACTGGTTGTTGAAACATCTCGTCAAACCTAAAACTATGTATCCTATTCATTTTTTTTTTTTTAATATTTCAATATTAGTTTTCTATTATTTTTATCCATAAACCCATTTCCACCCCTACCCCTACCCAAGGGGTGCTAGTGGTGTGTTTGTTTCATGGGGGCTGAGTTCAGACTTACACGATATCAGGATTTCTTTATCGACTCAGCAACACTGAAAATTATGGACTTGTCACTGGTATGATGACATGTTGGATATTATTTCATAGCATCCCCTTCTCTAGGGGTTCTGGAGTTTATATGAGCTGATTGTAGACTTCGAAGTCTTTGAGAATGTCAGTACTAATTTCAACAACTATGATCTCAACACTAATATCGGTCACTTTCGATTATTTTTACATTTCACTTCTTCTCACCCCCAACACAAAGGGTGTTTATTCCTTATAGGGGGTGATCGTATACTTATTTGCCAATGAGGGTGTTACTTCACTTCAGCGGTCCCAAAAATGATTTATTCAATACCAATATCGGTCTTTTTGTTTTAATTTAATTTTTATATAATTTTCTTTTCTTTTTTGAGTAATTTCTTTTAAGATTAGGAAAAAAATTTGTTTTGGTAAATGTATTCTTTTCTGATTAGGTACAATGAATTTTATTCAAATATTAATAAGTATTAAATACTACATGTCGCTTAAGTACCCCCCAAAAATGTTTCAAATGATAGTATGAACCATTTCCTATCTAGCTGTAATGAATTTTCATACCCCTACCGAATAAAATTTTGAATTGTTTCACTTTAAATTACTATAGGCTTATTATGTGGAGAAACTAAATGGAGATATTAAAATGATGTGGAGAAACTTTTGCTTACTTAAAATTTTTATATTCTGGCAATTGGCAGGAAATGGTAGACATATCACGTGACGGATGACAATGTGACAACAAACGACAATCTAAATTTATTAACATGTTTTAAAATCACAAAATAATTGCTCTCATCCAATAGTAAGAATCATTAATTAATTATTACTCCTTTTTTCAATATTCATGAATAGTTGGCAACTTGACTACAGTCAACATGGACATTATACCATAAGTTATGTTTTAAGAGCTAAAATTGATAAGAACATATGTTACTGCATCCTTTGATACAAAATTTAGACTTTTAAAGGGTTTAATTATCAATCAACACAACTTTCTTAAGAGACTGCTCGTGATGTGCTCCAGAAGGATGTGGAATGAAGGTTTACTTTACACGTATTTACTCATGAACAGATTAAACTTTGGTGCAGAAGCCACCTTAAATCATCTTGTTTATTCACTCGTAGAATAAAATACTAGTTACAAATTAATTATAGTCTAGGCAATATTACATCAAGTGCTCATGGGTTGTTTGGACTGGTTGTCTGAAAAACTTGCTCAAATTTATTACGCCCAGAAGTAAGTCCTATTCCAAATTTTCAGCACCCAAGCTGTTTTTNCCCATATTCCTTGACCTTGAATTTCACTTAACAAATTTAAATTACATGTATCTCATTTGGAATGTTTATAGGAAGCCAGATATGTTTGTTTGTTTTGTGATTTAAAGCCAATGTGTCATAAATATATAATTCAAGTTTCGGTAGCAATGAAAGAAATATACAAATAATTTTGAATAACATCTAATAAAAAGGAAAATAGTTATAAAAATTACATGAAACGCATCTGAAGAGATGCAACTTTTGGTGAGTGAATACCTTTAGTTGTTGAATCCAACTAAACATTATTTTGAACACGTTTTTCATAGCTGTGCTAACAACTCTTGTTGCTGTGGAATTGCCCCTTTGCATATAATATTGATTTATATAACAAAACAGTAAATATGTCTTGGGTTGAAATTCATGTAAGATGTGATGTATTGTAGGTATTTGTGACCCGAAGAGAGGTAGAGGTGGTTTTATTGTGTAGCTGCAGTCATAGCTGTTGGACAGGTCTAAATAGGCAACTAGCTTTTTGCATATTTGATATTGAATTATTATACCCAATAAAAATGACCTTATATACTGTAATCGTAATTGTTAACTCTTTTTACTAGGTCCAAAGAGAAACTAAAAAAAGACTGAGGTCACTAGTAATATATACATCGCTACTTCAGATTTAAGCAACCAAATGTGGAACAATTACAATTACGTTGATTATGGTTCTTTACGTGGTTATAAAAACTCCCCAGAAATTTTCCTAATGAATAAGAAATGCAGTACCATAATGTATATTTTCCAATAAATATTAGTATTTTAAGTGATAAATGTATAAACAACCTTTATGAGAGAAATTATTAAAATTAATTATTAGGATAAAGATTTTTTTAATGTTTCATATTTTATAACTTTTCTTTGCCAAATTAATGTCTAAAATGTGATGGAAATCATTTAACGTGGATCTTATCATTTCTATCTCCATATATTCAAAACTCTCTCTATTCATTGCACAGTATCATGTTATGTCAACTGGATGTTTTTAAAGTTAGTCACCTTTAAAACGTGCATAATTTTGTTAAGTCAATCATTGTTGACTCAATGTAAAATTTAAACAGATACAGCAAAAGTATAATACATAAAATGGAATAAGATTGTTTCAAGACTTCAGCGTTATAGCGATCTATCAGTGGTTGTTCGAACTAAATATAGTACAGAGAATGACCTCCTGTGGCGACAGTATCGACAATATATATTCAAAATGGTCGCACTCACCAGCTTTCGATAATCTCGTTACGGATGTAGGTTGGCGAAGTTATTTCTTAAATATTGTTGCTGTATTAGTTGTTAATGTCTTATTGGTTTCCTTTTTCGCTATATTTATTTTCGAAATGGCTGATAATATGCTTCCAGTGAATTCCAATATCAAGAACGAACAAGATTCGAATTTTAAGACTAAAGCTGGGATATTCTTGGCTGCTGTCACTGGTGTATCAGCACTTGCTGGATTTGGACATACCTTATCTCAAGCCAAGAAAAATGATCCCTTTTTTCAAAATAATAACGGACTGGGAAGGCCTGTCTTGGAAAATGGAACAATGTTGGCTATGAGAGCTTTAGGTTGGGGTACTGTATATGCAATAGGTGGTGTTGGACTCTTAAGTTATGGTATTTGGAAATTAAGTGGTGCTCGTGATTTGAAAGACTTTAGGCAGATTGTGGGTTCGAAGTTACCCAGACTTACTAAAACTGAAAACCAGGGTAGAGCGGAATTTTCTAGCTTCAGAGATCTAATGCAATTTTTAATCGATGATGGTGGGAGGACTACATCAAAAGGACAAGAAAAGTGAAAACAGTTTTGTTATATAGTGAGTTAGTGAAAAATTGTTAATACTCATTGTAAATATTCTGTTAATTTATTGATATTAAATTTAGATCCATGTCAATATTATTGTCTTTAAATTAGAATCCACATTTATTATCGTTACCAGTTATCCTACTTTGGTATCTTCTCTAGTTTATTAATGGTATCGTATATTTTGTCTATATGTTGATGTAGGAGTTTATAAATACTAATCGTCTGTAGTCACGGATTACTTTATTGTTATTGACTTGCTCCAATGAATTGTAATAGAAAAATTTGCAACAGATGTGTAAGTATATGGTGCTATTCCACATATTATATAGTCAACTGATTTAAAAATTGTTTTCATTGCTCGTTTGCAAAGTTTCTGATTTGTAATACTTTTTTCCTGGCTCTTTCATTTACACTTCTGGCATAATAGTATTTTCTTTAATTAGTTAGAAGTAGTATATTGGTCAGTTCTGGTTTGTTGGGTGTTTTTTGTTGTTGTTTGTTTTTGTTTTTACATGTGTGCTTTACTACTTGTGGTCTAGGTGTTAAGTTAAGATGATAGTTGTCAATTTATTGCGTGAGAACTTCTGTTTCTGTATGCCTTATTAACAAACGGTAGTAAGCCCTTTTCATTTTAAATGGACCTGACCAAAATTTTGTGTATTTACTCAGGGTTTCTATCTCTTTATACCTTTTTGCCATTAGAAGGCAAACAGCCAGTTAACTTGGAGTAATAATAAATTGATAATATATTTTGATGATTGTTGATCACCCATTTTGAACCTCCACAGTGTAATATGAGGGGAGTTTTTCATGTTTAGATGAAAGAAAAGTTCAATGGTTTAAAAAAATAATTTTTATTATGTTGGGGGAGAAAGTTACTTCTATCTTATAAATATCACAATGTATAAAATTTTGTTATTATTCATTATGTAATAAAATGAGATATATACATCTGTGATAATGGAATGGAATGCTTCTAGTGAAAAAACCAACAGGCTAAAGTCCATTACATTATTGCTACAAAATTCATTAAGTATAAATATGATTAATGATACAATATTTGCAGTTAGGTGAGTTGTCATAAATAACAATACATCAAAGAGAAAATAAGAAGATGATAAACATAGATTATTTATGTTTTGCTGAATGCAAAACCTTACTAATTTCTAGTTTGTAAGTTAAATTCTGAACAAAGGTGACTTATTTATTCCAATATGTGAGAAGTCAGTGTTATTAGCAGTAAATTGACTTAGATCATCGAAAGTATTGCATGTATTCTTCATTACAAACTCATTGGGTAGACTACACATTTGAAAAATTGGATTATCATCCAAATAATGAGTAGGGTTCATGTGGAAATAAAAGAGAGAGCTCCGACGAGTGTTAACTGTGCGAGTATCCCATGGAAACACAAACTTTCATTCTATCAATGTCACCAGAAACTACCTTGTGTATAGTTTTGACATCATTTGCTACCATTACTGAATCAAGAGAAGGTAAGTTATATTTAGTAGCAATAGCAGTGTAGTCATGACAAAGAGATGCATTACATTGTTATAAATTAGAGGATAATGCCTTAAGATCTTATGTTGAACTTAAGATAGCGTATGCATTTGATTGGCATAGATAGGTCTCCAAATTTGGATCTAACTGAGCTGAGATGCAGTAATTTGATACATTCAGGATTTTAAAACTTTTGTGTGTCTAATAATGAAATAAAGCTTTCTAGTAGCATCACAGTAAATTTTATCAATATGTCATTAATAAGTTGTTGAATTGCCGTTCATTTTCAGGAATCACTCCTTCCAGCTAGTAGCAGTCTCGTTGGATCTAGTAGTGCACGCACTGACGAGGATAGAGCTTTGAGTTCATCAGGTGAGTGATGGTCATGAAGCACATTACATCATTTATAATAGTATTTGTATTGCTAGAAATACCTTATAAACAATAAGAATTAGCAACTTAAAACCCTTTGCAATAACCATAAATTTTATGTGATCAAGTGCAATATTTAACTGCTTTTTCAACAACAGAATTTATTTATTTATTTATTTACATTAATACTGAAATTTTTATCCACAGATGTTGATAATTCTTCAATTTAAGGTGTTTTTTTTTGTTTATGCATGTTTAAGGAAAACACCCATGTTGATAACACGTTTTGTGTGTCATTGTTCATATACAGCTCAAAGATAATGAAAAAAATTATTGCTTAAAAATCTGAGCCATATCAGCAATCCAGTGGGATTGAGTTAGGCTTTATAATATATTAGTTTTGTTTATTGTGTTATATAACGTCACCTTGTTACATAAAATATATATCTTGTAATTCCTTTATAAGTAAAAGCACTGCAGGCTGCATAAATGTGTTACGGCATGTCACAAGAAATTCTTTAAGTCATCACACAGCTTAAAGAGTAAAGATAAATACTGTATGTTTTATGTCAATTCATTGACAAGATAAAACTTGAGGCCAGAGGTTACAGATGACTGGTGTAAAATAAATCTTTTTTAAGCTGAAAGACTGTGGAATAAAAAAAATTGTATATCTATTTTATAAATAAATTATTGAACCCATAAATAATTTTAAAAAATTGGTTGCCATACTATTAATAAATTTAAAATCAATCAAAATAAACAGGCTATTTCCTTCATAAACTGTCAATATAATTAACAAATATTGAATAAAAAAATAGAATTTCAATAGTCCGTTTATTTCGATTGACATAAAAAAATTTAATTATTAACACAGACGCAATGCACAATATTAGCCATACTATTAGTTTCAGAAGAAATTCCAATAAGTCAGAGGTACATTACTTATGATATTGTGCTTACAATCACTATTTGTAGACCATAGTGGCTGTAAACAGACAAATTTGATTAAACATACACAGATGTGCTTTCAGATCAAAATTTAATAATTCGTATTTAAATGTTTGAAAGTAAATTCTTTCCCTGAATTAAAATGTAATTCGTTGATGAATTGATCTGAGTAATATGGTCTTGTCTTGCTGTTCACATTAATCATACCATGCCAATTTTTATGTAGTTTGAATTTAATGTGCTTTTTGCCCAATGTGCGATTTCTAAATTGATGATATTTTGTTTGAGGATTCTTATTCAAAAGCATTACACTGAAAGGATTCCGGGGTAGGACTAATTGAACTTTGTGCTCTAATGTGAGTTGTAAAAATTGAACTGTTTCTACTCAGAAGTACTGGGGATAAACTTTGCTACAGTGAAGTAATTTGAGAATGCCAATAAAGCAATTACCTAATAATTTTTTACTTCACAACTTCTCTGTGAGAAACATGTCTCGAGTTGGGCAAACAAAACTGAACCAATATTACATGTTATATTTTACCAGCTATGATTCAAGCGAATTAATTTTGTTGAAGTATTTAGTAGATTACTGAAACAAGGAGAAAGGTTTACAGTGTGATTGACGAAATCGTTACTATGTTTTATTAGAAATGTGCAGTCGATAAAGGATATGCAAGAAAATATAACAAAAACTACTGACATCTTTGCTCACACGCTTATGTTATTTCTTTAAGCTTTTGGAGAAGTTTTGAGTGGAGAAAATTAATTCATTTTGTCTTTATGAAGTCTTCTCATACAACCACTAGTGGGTCTAGACCATAATCAAGGGGTAGGGATCTGGGGAGCCTGAAATAATCTTTTCTTTTAGAAAATTATTATTTTACAACACAATATTTGTAAAATTTGATGAGTTGATGTATATTATGTAAAAAATTATAAATATAAATGAAATATCAACTCATCAAATAGATAATTGACAATTTATTAAACAGCGGCCTAATTTGTTAATTATTTAAAATGGCAAGTACATATTCAAGGATAAGGATTTCATTACCAAATCAGAATTTTGTTAAGATACAATTCAGATAATTCTTGAACATATATTCTTAATGCAGACATAATGAACTAACAACAAATAAATGTATGTTGTAAAATGAAATTCTTTCAAAAAGGGTTTTGTTTAGGATAAATTCTTAGAAACAACTGTCTTGAAAAGGTCTTCTTCTTAAGAGGTCTGACTGCCAATAAATAAAGGGTCTACTAGTGAGATAAACAGCTTACAGTGTACTTAAGAGACAATACGACATACGGAAGGAAAAACAGCAACTCGTAGATGAATAGAAATGTCAGCATGTCCTCAATAGATGGGATGAAGCATGTAGATGTGACAAAATTTCAAATGTCTCAAGACCATACTTCCATCCATCCTTTGTGAAGCAGGTAAAGGCCCCATAAAGAAAGACGTTGCCTACATCCTCCTCGCAACACGTTGGTATCATTGGAGGCTAGACATGAGTTGTGCTGGCAGCAGCAATATGCGATTTGTCTGTATTGCTCCTTGCAAGTACTGCAGAGTTTTGATGAAACACGCCTAGTTGCTAAACTCTGGATTACACCCCTTACCCTAAATTCCTGGATAAGTCGCTTCAACCAGTGCACGTAATACGTAGGAAATGCAGAGTAATGTCCCCTTAGATGCGACTTCATGGACCACACTTAGAATTTAATTCGACATCCCTATTTAGAAACAATTTGATGACTCCATCCAGCTTTTACTTGTCAAACTGTAAATGAATTTCTGGTTTGCAGATTACAGTGCAGGTGACGAAGCATCATCTCTGCAGCAGCACGCGTGACACAGTGCCGCCACCTTTCTACCAGGAGTACTAGAATGACTTTAAGTACCGCATTGTGCGCTTGCTTGTTATGCCCCCTGAACTCCCTTTCTAAAGTTCTCTCTCTTCAACATTTGAAACTCATTTGGACTGTTTGTCTTTTTTTTCATAATAAAAAAGTTTGAATTATTAATGTTATGTTTGAACTTTTGATTTACACTTCAATATTTTGCAGCCAATCATCTTATTATTTATTGTGGTATGTGATGTGATAGGTGATGAACGAAGAACTGTGTTGAAGGCTGAAAAAATAAAAAAGGATTGAGAATAAAATGGGTAAAATTTCCAGGAGACCAAAAGGCTCTATAAATTATGATTATCAGTTATCTCTTGAAGAAAAAAAGCTAGCAGCAATCTACAATACCTGATGCAGATTTCATCAGAAAACTGTCTGTAAGTGGTTGTTACCTGGTTTTCATGCTCATCCCTGAGGGCGTTCATTTGGCTAGTAGATAATGGTTGTGAAAATTATAAAAAAATAAATAAGAAAGTTTCTTTTTATCAAATGACGCTCTCTCTATGAAGAGAGCCTTTGTGAGAGGGCTCCGTGGTGTGGCTAGACTCTCGACTTGAGAGGAGGCTGACTTAGTCTAACAGCATTCTCTGGCCGATGTGACAAACCCTACCCCCACCCTAAGTGTCCGTCAACCGGTCACTCTTTTTAGCCCCAAGTACAGCGAGGAGCCAGTCTGAATGTTGAGGAGTGAGGTGAATAATACCATGACTATATCCATGCCTTACTCTGAGATGCTATCCTCAAGGACTCATATACTGTGAAGTCTTCATAAATTAATTTATTTTAAATCATGAGGTTTCAAAGATGGTTAAATATCCCTTTGGAAATGATACAAGAACCAGACTACTTCTATAAACTTCTGACAGAGGAAAGCTGCCCTTAAGATTTCTTGCTCCCAACATCTTTTTAATGGACAAGAGGGAGCAAAACTTCTGGATTATCATCCATGTAACTCTTTCCCTTCAATTGTACTTTTCTTTCTCTTTCCTGTACTGTGTTTACCACTAGAGAGAAGGAATAGGAGAGCAAAACAGGGCACGGGATTTTTGTTATGGAGAACTCGGGACAGTGAACACTTCTCCATTACAATTACTTTTTATCACTGCTTCACAAATATTGCTGTGTGCTGCATAATATTCTGAACAAGACAAACATAATATGTGGCGTTTTGAAGGCTAACAACTTTTAACACGAATATTGAAATGTAAATTTCTAATTGAGAACTGTGAACTCTAGATCAGCATTAATATTCTCATTATTTGATAACTACATTTTATTAGCTCCACATTAACTTTTTCTGTTGAGTATTATGACACTGCTAGCACTCCTCAATACCTAATTAAATGTCTGTAAAGAACAGTCTACCACTATTTTTTGTCCATGATAAATTGAAGGTCTTTTAGGTCAGATGAAAATGCTTCAGTACTTTGCAGCCAACATCTAAATTTTAGATTTTATGTCTTTGTTGTTCCAAGACTCGAGTTACTTTTCAGAACATGTCACAAAAATTTGTCTCATTACACCTTATTAATCTGGTATAAAACTTATGTTTTTTACCTTTTCATACAGGCTACATGAAAATATATTTTCAATGTTTTAGGCACACATAAGTATGTAAAAGTTTATGGTGCAAGCTTTGAATAGGATGGGCTCTAATGACCTCGATGTTGACGAGCCCTAAAGCCCCACAAAAAAAAAAAAGCTTTGAATAGGAAAATGTATAAACAATCAAGAAAACAACCCATGAAATCAATAACAACAGTAATATTTCTCACCACTAAATGGAGTGTATAAAATACAGAATAGAACTTCTTTAAAACCATAAAATATAAATATCAATTAGTTGAATGTCAGCAAGATGATTGAAATGAAGTAGAAGTGAAAAATTATTTTTAAACATTTTCAAGAATAGAGTAATGATCTTTGAATTCGTTAGAATGTTATTTTATGTATCACAAATTTAACTTCAATGAGTCATGGTAATCTGTACTGAGGGTAAATGTAGGTTTGCTCATTACCAAGATCTGAATTATGTGACTATGAGAAGTGGATATGAGATAGTGTTTGAGATTACCAACATAAGACAATGAAATGGTAATCAATGCGAATGACAAGTATGATACATGAGAAGTTATTTCCTTCCAACACAAAACATAGAAATAAACTCTAGGGCATCACAGAAACAACTAATAACGTTGTAGAAAATACTTTATGTAACATTCTTCATTTACATACGTCAACGACTACTTACAGTTCACTACAACAAAATAAACTTTCAATGCCTAGCAAATGATGGGATGGGTAATTTTATTCCTTCTTTGGCTTCAAAAAATGTGTAAGATAGGGTAAGCGTATTTACATATTCCATCTTGGGATCTTCAGCAAATTCAGGATCAATGTAAAAGAAAACTGGCATATCAACTTGTTCGTGAGGGTTCAACATTTGTTCCTCGAAACAAAAACACTGGATTTTATTGAAGTATTGTCCTGCTTCAAATGGAACCACATTGTATGTACTGATACCTATAACAGGGGCATCTGTTGGGTTCATAGCTGTATAAAAAGCTAAAGCAGTTTCACCAGGCACCACTTTGATTTCCCTTTGTTGAGGCTTGAAATTCCAACGCATGCTGGCTCCGATGTCAGCGTTGAATTTAACTGTTATGAGTCTGTCTTTCCTTTTCGTCATTTTATCCAGCTCCGGAGCATCATCAGCAACGCCCGTTGTCCCACCGTAACTGTAGGCTTGACAGAAAATCCTGTACAACGGTACAGCAGCGTAACTTAACCCTACGGTCAGTACACCAGCGGCACTCACATAATAGAAGGTAGTTTTCGCTCCACGATTGCGTGCACTCCACTGGTTTCTTTCGCTTTTGTTTTGAAAACAGTTCCTACCAGCGTGGAAACTCCTATTACAGATTCGACTTCTTAATGCCGACAGAACATAACCTCCGAGAATTTGCGTTGCCATTGTATTTAAGTCAAGTTCATGGTAAGATTGAATGTGAAAGAGAAGACGATACGTAATTCGTTAACAGTCGCGGATTAGAAGCTTAATTAACTCCAATCTTTGATTATATTTTCGGGTCAAGAGAAATTTTACAGAATCTCGCACTTACATTCCATGGGAAGATTTTATTCTTTGGACTTCGACATTCTCTTGCACGCACTCCAACTTATGCATTCATATAGCACATGGACTACTATTATTTTACAAATCTAACCTTTTCATGATGTCAGGAAGAAAATTATTATAGTGCTATCGATTCCTTAGAAAAGCAATAATAACACAATTTTTATCTGGACTCATTTCATAGTGGCTATAGTTATTGTTACGTTGGTAGTTCATTCCCCATGGCACCACATTCAAGTGCAGTTCTTGATACTGGTTTCGGTCAATACAACTTAATGCGTACTTCTACGTTCATTTGAAACATATGGTTGGCTTCGTGTGTAGGAATTCTCTTATTTCCTTGGAATTTGAGAAAAAAAAAATACAATTTCAATTATACATTCATGCATAATAACTTGTTTCATAAACTTTTCTTTTCATACTTGTATTTAAAACAAAATAAATTTACAAAATTTCCTATTTTTCAAAATGGCAAAAACAAACCTTTTAACCAGTTTTTAAAGCATTTCTAGCATAAATCTGAATCATAAAAAATTTTAAGTATTTCTTAAAAGTGAAAATGGGTTGTGAAAATGCTGTCATCAACCAGATTTGATTAAAATTACTTTTTAATTAGGTACTCCGTATTTGAAAATGAATTATTTTTAGAGGCAGCTATGAGATCATTCACAACCTAAGAATGTCTTTAACTCCAGAATCTGCATCAAGAAACAATGTTTTCACACTGAAAATAAAGTGAAATAAGTAAATTATGCTCATGTAAAATAAAAATGAATGTTTCATATATCAATATTTAGGTTCAATTCTTATGCACCTGCAACAATCTGTTCTAATTTTTATATAGTAATGTGATAAGCAAAATTAATTGCATCTAACAAATATTACAACCTGTAATGAAATGAGATTTATTTTTTGAGATGTTTGTACTAGCACAAGCGTAACACTCATGACATAAATAAGAATGTCTATAAATAAGAACCAAGAAAATAACAGTTTAATTGATAAATTAACCCTTTTCTTAAATTTTGATAAAAAGTTTTAATTATATAAAATAAAGTCTTCTTAATTTTATCAAAATCAAATATTCTCAGAAATTAATTATTTTAGATGTGAACCACTTCCCAAGTGAAAATGTTTTTGGGGGTGTGTGAGAACAAATCAAATTATCTCTTATCCATTGAATTGGGATGTGGGCCAGGTTCACCAGGGCAGGACAGATGGATGTTGCGTATGGAGGAGTCGAAGCGGGTGGTGCAGTGGACAGCGCAACTGCATCCAGAGCAGTAAGTCCCGGGTTTGAGTCCTGGTCTGTCTTAGTTTTTCACCTGACCGTTGACAATGCAAATCAAATCATGTTTCCTGTGGTGTCAGCGGAGTATACAATGAAACACCAAAGTGTGAGTGAAGGGGGAGCAATTTGTGATTCTTAGCTTTTGCATTTCAAACATACAATTTGCATTGAATTTTTCATGGTGAAGCCTTCATAATGCAATGGAGTATGTAATAAGGAATTCAATTCACTTCACTTGATAAGCGTGACAGCTGTACCTCAAAACGGCTTGTTGGGTTTGATATACCTACTTTAGTCAATAAATACTTGCAGTTAATTTGCGGACAAAATGGAGAACTTATATCTGTTATAGATTATGTTTTAAAGTAATCAATTGTTTGCAGTGATATAAATACAGCAGAAAATTGAGACAGAGATCACTTCAAAGAAGTAGATTTTTCTATCTGCAAAAAATATAAAACATATTTCTTTGCCCAAATTAACCATCTGTTGGTATAGGGTTCTGTAAATAACTATGTTCCAATAAGAAATGATATTTCTGAGACGAAAAGAAAAGTGAAAGACAATTTTAATTCGTAATTTTTTAAATTCACGCACAAGTCCGGTCCACTTAACATGGGATTGCTCATAAAATTAAATCAATTGTTCTTTGGTAATAAACAAAAGTAGGATCGGAAAGGTGTTGCCAATCGCGATGCGAAAGGGGAAACTATCCCAGCGTGCTGAAATGAGACCAGTGGTAACCACTTCAGACGAATAAGCAATCGTTCATTTGAAGTCAATGAGTGTTGACTGTTCAGTGCTATACTTGGCTATAATTGTGTTGACGAGAGTGGTATCGACAGAAAAGCATGGCACGATAAGGATACCACCCTAAACAGCAAGTATTACAAAAAACTGTATACCTAGTTTTGTCAGTGGTTTCTTTATATGTCTTATTAGCAATATGCCCTCACGGTTTTGTGAGATGTTGCATACGTTTCAAATTAATTATTTAATGCTTTCACTATGCAGATGTAATGTTCGAAGTAATCTGTGATTGCGCTCATTTTCCATCATTCCCTATTTAGTACTTCATCTTATGACAATAATTTTTTAAAATTAAACTTTTTGCTCAAATACCTAATATAGACGTATGTAATCGGGAATATTTTTATTAGCAAATTTTGACTCGTGAACTCTTTTGGTATTTGTGTTTTTCGGATTCTAATTAAGATAAAACGTTGGTACTACAATACGAGTAACGTGCTCTGATGCATCCAAGAAATGGTATATTTTAAGCAATGTCTCAAAATCAGCAAATAAATATATCGCCATTTCACAAGACGAACTAATAAAATTTATTTAAAAAAGACTACTTTCCAATTCGGACAAACAGATGTCTTATCTTTTGCTTTTATAGGTTTCTACTCCTACATGGGAACATGATGAGAATAGTGTTAATAGGGTTGTGATATTTCACAGTTTCTAGCATATTCGCACTTCCACGAGATTCCGAGCCACTTATTTAATAGAAAAAAAAACTATCTAGATAAAATGTACTATGGAAAGATAATAAAAATAGTGCAAATCATAAATAATTGGAATAATGTAACTTCATTAATTCGATAAATAATTGATGGAAATGTTGTTTTGGTTTTCTTTCAAAATGTGAAATAAGAATATTAATGTGCGATTCATGAATGATCAGAAAAAAATATTGATAACGACTTATTGACCCATGACACGAAGAGTTTTCCCATTGAAAACTAAAATTTTAGGGTGTTTCCGTTATTGTTTTCTGTCCGCGCATTTGGTTGAACTCGTACGCCTTATTAGTGATGATATTCAGCATTATGTTTCAATATAACGGAACGATATATTCGAGGATTGGTCGTCAATAAAAGATCATTTTTACAACACCAACGTTTTGGCAATTTATTTTGTCTTCATCAGGGCTGTGTGATATGGAACCACACCATCAATTAGCGCCAGCCATAACCTCTAAATAAAACCCACTACCTCTCGACAAACTAAAGTACAATGCAACAAGTACATTATGTTACTGTTTATTTATTTACGAGGATTTCAGGTATTTTTAGTGATTTAATTCTACCTGCATCTTGAGTACTACATTAATGTGTTTGCATCTCAGCAATAAATCCGCGGAGTGTTAAACCGTCCATGCAACGTCCATGCGTGTGGGTTGCAGACGACGCGGCGATATTTTCAATTCGATATTAATGTAATAGAAGAATGAAATACATGCTAGATGCACACGTACATTATTTTTACCAGGTGTCATTAACACCTGAGAAACATGATTCTCAGGTTTATTCTTTCTTACTTTCTCATATAAGTAGCGTGTACGAAGTATTGTAATCGTGAGAAAAGTCGAAAATAATATTTCGACGGAAATGTCCGTTTTGGAGATCCCTGATTCTGAAAAAGTTGTTTTTGATATAACGTCCGTCTGTGCACAGTGATTCTGAGTAAACGGATGAATCAATTTAATTCGCATTTCGTATTTACAGTAGAATTTACTTGTCAATGCACGTGTTCTATTTTCTTTTTAATTTAAAAGAGGCTACTTAACATAAAGGTCAAAGAACTCTTTCGAATGTTTCTCAAAAGCGGCTGCAACGATTTTGCTTAAATTTTCTGTACAGTTAGTTTGCATTACATCCCCATTACCGGTATTTCACTGGAAAGTTTGGTATAGACGCAGTAAAATAATTTCTATCTGCCACACTTACATATTAGTTTACTGTTTCAAGAAGATTGAATAATATTTAGCAGTGTAAATGGACCAAGCAGACGTAGAATACAGTTTTCGTAAACTAAAATGAAAGATATGACAATGGTAAAATACAATGGGAGGTCAGCAGACGCACTGCAGATACGAAAATACATCAATGTATGTCTACAAAGAAATTACATTTACATGAAACTTTTACGACATTTATAAGACTGATATGTCGCTATTTGTTTTGAAATAATATTCTGAATATTTAATTTACTTTCGTAAAAAGTTCATGTAGATCGACTTTGATCATGAATAGATCACTGGAAGACGAAATGACCCTTTCACCATTGAAATTTTTCGCACTCGATGCCGCTGAAGGAGAAGGTATGTGCAACAGTTTTGCACCGCTAGTTTTTTTATTCTGGAAGGTGGGTGCCCTCGTTCATATTTTGTCCTTCGGGTGAGTTTATATCAGAGTTCCCCCTACTAACGGCAGAAGTTGTGTAGGAATACATCCACGTTACTCCTTCCTTGAGTGGGGGATTTGATAGATGACAAATATAGTTTGTTTCTGATGAGTTATTTTGAACAGTGGGGGATGCGCATTGCAAAGGAATGACTTTTTATTTGTTTTGATTGATGTGTATAGTAAAGGTCATCATACTTTGCTTCGAGAAATTCAACTTAAGGGGAAAAAAAAACATGAAGGGAAATGCGCGCAGCTCATTAGTTTATTTTGTTCATTAGCTGATTACCCGTCGTTGTCCGGAATTCTTTTTACTTGTTTGACCAACGAACCAACTCTCCGGGAATCACGCAATTGAATTTTCGCTTCTGAGGTAGCGATACACAACGGCGGTAGCGAGGCTGCACCATTTCATTAAAACGCTTTTAAAAACTAAACCATTCGCCCATATTTTAAGATTTAAAGATGTTTTTAATCTTAGTTAAAAGCACAAAACAAAACAATTTGTTTATGATGTTTGTTTGTTTTTCTTCTTGATTTACAATCTGAAATAGGAATGTACTTCTATTTCCAATAACGTTTTGTCGATAACGTAGGCAAACCTTTGAAGATAGACATCTGCTGTCGCGGACTTTTCTGTAGAACTCGTTTGACGTGAACAATATTGCAATTGATAGTTGACACCTATCTCTAACCGTTTATGTAGCGTAAGCAAATATAACTCTCTTATTCCCCGATTTCATCGACTTTTATTGCCAAAAACAATTTCTATCTTTCTCATCACACATTTGGAAAGTAAAAGTTAGCCTAGGTTCATCCGGAACATCTTAACTCCATCTTTGCCAAATTTCATGACGATCGGTTGAGTGGTTTAGTCGTCATTAAGCGGCAAAAAAATAGACGGTCACGCTTTTGCGTTACGCATTTATATATTCGTATTATATATCACGGAAGTAAGGATTAGCCGCAGAAAATTACTTTATTGTACTCATTGTGGTCATACGCAGTTTGTAACATCTCTCTTGACAATAAATTAATTATTTATTTATTTATTTATGGTCAGTCAAACTGATTTGATGTTGGTATAGAACCTGTACTCAATGTAGCCAACGCTTCTTCTTCGCCATCGTCCATAAGAGTAATGATAAGGGTACCTCGCGTTCAGTTGGCAAGATTTTCGAAATTGAATTCATAACCAACCTCGAACAACAACCACTTCACTTGCTCTTGTGGCGCTGTTCTGTTTTTCCAGTATCGAGCGTGTGGAACGAATACTTTGTGTCTTTGTTTGTTGTGTTATTAACTTGTATTTCTTTACAGCAAATAGTCGCTTTTGTGACTGTTATTAATATTTATTTGGATATTACTTTATTTCTTTGTGATCATACTTTTCCTGAAATCTTCTTACCACACTTCCCTTATAATTTTCGCGAGTGAGTTTTCAAGGATTTGTTTCGTAGAGGTTGGCAGTTTGTTTAAGGCAGCCATATTGAATAATTTTAGACAAAGTATCGTGACATTGAATATAGTTGTGTGCGCTTTATTGAAAACCAATCCTTGGAGATTCATTAAGAGCAGTTCAAACAAAAATAAATAAATTTATTGTCAAAGAAGCAGTACAAACTGCTTATACAAAAATATTTTTAAAAATGCAAGGTTTTGAAAGTTTTCCGTTTTTAATTAGATCATGTTAGTATTCTTAGTGTCTATTATGTATGGATGATGTTACAAATAAAAATCTAAAATATTAGTCAATAAAAAAAAGCTAGAATGAAACTAGGGCACCTGAGCAGGAAATGATGAAGGACCTTGTTCACGATTGTTAACCGGTTGTGAAGGAAAAAAAACGATTGAAATAAAATAATTTTGATCAAAAAGACATTTTTTACGTAATCCAATCATAATTAATCAACGAACGTAAGATACAATTTTCAACATTATTTTTAATATTTTTTAAATTTTTTACATAATTTGTAGCTAAGGTTTGTATGCCTTAGACATTCAAAATAATTTTATATTGTCTATTTAAAAGAGTTCGTAGTTCTCAGCAAACGAAGTTTACAAGTTTTAAATTGCTTTGTCTTATAGTCCGCCATGAAATTGGTAATCTTCTCATCGCGCTTAGTTTTTAACGTAGTGGTGCAGGGACAGTCGACCGCCAGGCGCGCTGAGTGCAGTCCAAAGATGGCCCTACAGCTTTGGGAACATGTGAAAAGATGGCATTTCTGCTTTTAATTTATTTCTCTGAAAACCTTTTTGGGACGATAGTTTAGAATCCCAGAATGTCAAAAGATTCCCGAAGAATTTCATAAACCAAAAGAAATTATGTGGCTTAAATGTTTTAGCTGTGAAATATTGGGCAATACATGATTTAAGAAGCAGAATTGATCAGGTAGTTAAAACATTTGCTGGATCGGAAGTACGTCGTATGAATATATATATATATATATAT
>NNCF01128327.1:52883-82021 GCA_002313205.1 Laupala kohalensis | reverse complement strand
ACTAAACAGTTACTAAGGTATGTTGCGTTTTTTTTCTTAGAAAATCATAAAAATATATTTCTATATTAAAATATTGAATCTGTGGCCACTAAGGGGCCCCGAACTACATTTTGCTCTGGGACCCCGAAGACAAATTTAAGACGAAACCGGAGAACGTACATGAATTAAGCTACGTATCATAAAGTGAAATCGAACAGTAGACTTTGAGGCACTGATAAAAAACATAGTGAAACGCAATATGAGCTAAATGAAAATGTTTTATTTAATTGATCGAGCAAAAACACATTCGGAAACAAAAATATTTTAAAAAATAACGCAAAGAATTGAACGATCGAACAATAAAAGGTTCATTAAACAAAGAGGAAGGTTTTAGTTTAAATTAATTTGAAAAAGTGGAATAAAATTTCGTTTTATAACACTTAAGTGAATATACCTGTACCTTGGAATAGATAGGGTAATGTCCAAAACTTTAAGTGAATTGCACAGAGGTAAAATCAGGGTAAGATATACATTAAGGATTCAAAATACGCGTCTATTATAGACAATAAAGTAGTTAAGACAATGACTCCGCCCGAAGCACTCGGGACGAGGTGAACTTCTTGCACTTCTTGCACTTCTATTCAATGTGAACCATGTGACAGTGTTTTGAAGTTTAAAATGTTTTAAATTCTTTAAATAATGATTATTTGACTTTAATTGTTGGGACCTAAAGAAGATGCATTGAAACCAGCACTGAAACGTAGACCATGTTTTGACTGAAGAGTGAATGAATGAATGATTCAATTGAATGAAAAAAAAACTTGTGAATGATTGCCTATGATAATTGTACTCGTATTTGAATCCTTTATGAGAACTTAGACAATGAGTGTATTAATTGAGATATACATTAATTGTTAAAAGGACCCATGTCCTCCCATTATTAGTTGTTGAGAAAAACATGTACTAAGCCAATTGACTCTGGATCACTGACATTTGATTAAAAGGGCCCTTCTTGTTTCAAGGTATAGCAGATATTACAATATAAAGATCATGTGATGGGGCCATTTAGAAAGTTGCAAATAGCGTTATTGAGGGAAAAAGATTGTCAGAGCCAACGTTGATTTAGAGTTAGTGCAAAAACGTGATTAAAATGGACTTGGACCGCCGTTTTTGTTCCGAGGTACAGCAGATGTGAGACATTATGTGGTGGGTTCATTTGCAAACGCAGTGGGCGTGCATCTGGAGCCCCGTTTCTTTCAAACACGGTTCGTGAGGCGAGAACCAATTGAGTCTCGCTATCGCCGCGTCCTCGAAGTGGTAGGCGCTGTCACGAGCGCTGTACGTCAACATAACCTCAAAGACGGCGTGTCGTGGCGTTGCGCTGAGCGTCACTTGAAGCAGCGTCTCCTCTGCTGCCGCGACGACGGTGGCGTTGCTGGCCATGTCCGTCCGGGAGCCCAGGAGGGCCGGGTTGGGGAGGAACTCCACGGCGCTGTGGATGCTCTCGAGACTCAGTTGGGCGCACACGCGGCGATGCTTCTGCGTGAGAGCGTTGATGCGAGTGATGACGACGTTGGCGGCGTTCACGACGCGCGCGTCGCTGTAGAACCCGGGGATCTGCTCCCAGTCCAAGCACGAGCACCTGGCAACACACGGAAAAACATTCACTTCGTCCACCTTGGATGCATCGAATGCCACTGTGAAACATAGACATTCGCCAGTAGAGAATACAACAGCAGTCGCCAGACTGCGCTAGTGTTTTAAGGTAGGTAGGGTTAACCTTATATTTTTTTTTTGAAACCACTTGAACAGATGTACAGAATAATCTTATGATCCGAAGTTAATTCTTCATACCGGTCTAACCGTGATCACCTTCTTGCAGTCGGATTCCTTTCTGTACCGAATGGGATAAAGAATTTACGCGCTTCCAGTGCTTGAACATTTTTTAAGACATCTGGAACAAAACTGCTTTGCTAAACGAAATGCTAAAAAATGCCTAATGATGTGACATGAGGCAATGCCTCCCCACCACACATCGCCGCTTTCGCCTCATAACACTCCAAGTCGAAATGCGTCAAATTAGACCCATAATACGGAACAAAAGCCATAATTGTTGCAAATAGAGGTGAAACTTGGTTCTAGTCATCCTCACTTTTTCTCTGTTTGTACTCTCTAAAGGCGCCTACGCAATTTCTCTCGGACATACAGAGATGGCGCTCGCGATGCAATCAATGACCCGAAATCTCGAAAGGTGGAAGACAAGGATATGGAATAATCGCGATTTGCTTAGGGTTACTTGAGGCACAGTCAACTCGAGTCTCACTTGATTCATAGTTGTCACTTGAGTGCGAGTATATATAATCAAATGATTCAACGTCGATTGAATAATCAAATGATTCAATGGTGTTCTCAAGATTAAGAAATATTAGTAGTCAGAAAAAGTAGCTAGCAAGATGGGACGGAACGAGGGTGGTCGAGCACAGGGTAGAAGAGAGAATATTTTCCGGCAAAGCAGCAAAAGCTCTTTCTAAATTTTAGAATTCAAAAGAATCGTGAAAACTATTATTCGCAGGAACTCAAAGAAACGCCGCTTAGATCCCACGCAGAAGCAAGGAACATGTTCCAACTTGCAGCAACATTTTAGGGAAGAGAACCTTTAGAAATTCAAATAACAAAAATACACTGTACAAGGAGCGGATACAAGGGAATTTCATATTTTCCCAGAGCAATATGAAATTGAATAGTGCGAACGGACAAGAGGCTCGCGGTAGCAGTAAGACTGCGCAGAGTANTAAGAACGAACGTCGCAAAAGTGTCCCTGGAGACATCGTGCGCGCTGGGAAACGCAAAATTTGAGAAGGATGGGTCGCGGTTAGTTGAAAGGGAAAGTAATTTCAAAAGAAAGCCATATAACTTCCGTTTGGCGAAGGTTCGCATAAGTTTCAACAGGAATCGTAGCGCGTGGTAACAGATCACAGATGCCGCACTAGTGAGTAATAAAACCATAAAAATTGGAGGTCTAAGAAGGAAGCCACTGAGCAGCAGCCGTCACAAGGGGGTATTGTTGGAAAAGAAACAAAATGGTGGAAAGCTGACGTCAGTAGCTAGCAAACTCGGGGAAAGGGAGCAAAATTGAAACGACGAATCAAAAAACAGCGGAGGGCAAGACGATAAACGGGGATTGGTAAAACAAAATTTCAACAAACTTCTTTGGGAATTACCCAATCACGATCGTAGTGGGGAGAAGAGCGAAACACCAGAGTATTGGACACGGGAAAATAGCAAGTAAGGGGAGGTCACATGGCCAGTTTTTTTTTTCGATAAAAACTAGAGCACACCTCACAGCACACCTCACAGCAGAAGTTTTTTTTAGTGAGAGCATAACACACAGCGAAAGTTTTACTTTGGTGCGCGAAGACAGCGTACGTGTGTTTGTTTTTGGTGTGAGCAGAGAACAGCAGTTTTCGTGTAATTGTATGAGTAGAGCACACGATAAGTTTTTCGACTTTCGAGTTTAAATTATTTCAAATAATATTTTCAATCTGTTGCAATTCCAAAGAAGGTGCCAAACTACAAACAATTTATTTAACGAGACGCAGTTTTAATGACAGTAGAAACAAAAGAGCGAATCGTTACGAGTGAACAACTTGAGAATGACAAACCATTCTGGTCAACAAGTGCTTCAAATCTTATTAGCATTCTGACACTTATGTAATAATTCGGTCTGCTGGTGAACAATATTTCGTGAATTTGAAGAGCAAGAAATACCAAAGTCAATCGCCAGTGACGTGTAAGTGAGAATATTATTGATCAAAAATTTCTGAACGTTGATCAGTGAGAAACGGTGAAGTAACCGACATTAGGAATTAGTTCGTTACGCTAAGAACTCCGACCATTTAATTGAGTGACTCTCGCGAGCAAAGAAAGCAGAAAAATTCAGGGTGAGAGGTTCTGATCCGCCTTGTAATCAGTTTCGTGTAATTGGCAACGTTCTCGTACACCGTGTGTACACTTTATGTTCAGCCCGAAGGCATAGTATTGATAATTAGACAAGTGACCACGAAGCTATAATTAAATATTGCAATCAACAATTAATGAAAGAGTAAAACAAACTGATTAATGGATCAAAGTACAACTCTGTCTCAAATCGCGATGGAGGAATAAATAACGGTGTTAGCAGTAGAGAAGACGAGACGGGTCAAAGCGTTACGAAAAGGAATCGAAGAGGTGTCTTCAACAGCCATTCGAGTGTTCATCATCTAAGTGAGACATCAGAAAATTTAATAACTGTAAAAAAGTGTAATGTGTTCCCAAATTTGTGTAAGGCCCACTAAAAGTGTAATTTAATGTGATTAGGCAAGTGTAAATGTGTTACGTGTAATAAAGTGGTAAGAGGTCAATGAATCGACCAGCCCAGTGGCCGAATTTGGGGTGAGTAATCTTATAAATACGGAAGAACAGCCGTTGCGCAGTAAGCGTTTTTAATGTGTAATGCCCGAGAAATTCTTGTGATAAAATTAGTCATTTACAAATGTTTATGTGTGTAGATCAATATAATGTTATGCAATAAATGTGTTTGATGTCATTTGAACGCCATATTGCTGTGTTTTTATTGTGAGTTGTTCCAATAGGAGTGCGTGTTCAGTTCCCTTCCCTTTGGTTCATTAAAATAAATTTAATTTTTTTTCCAAAATTTTTACGGGACATTATTTTTTATTAATTAATTATTAATAATTAATTAATTAACAAGTATTAATAATTAATTAATTAACAAGTATTAATAATTAATTAATTAACAAGTATTAATAATTAATTAATTAACAAGTATTAATAATTACCCTTGAAGTCAAACTTCCGTGTTACAAACTGAGTGACGCAAAAATGTATAAGCTTGAATACCGCGGGCAAGTTGGAGTGAAGCAGTATGTTCGGTAATAGGGAGAGGTGAAGATGAGCAAGATGGTATTGAAAGAGAAAGATGCCCTGAGGAAGACGTATTAAACGTCGTATTACCTTCTTCCTGAATGTTATTATATATATAACACTACCTACGCATGTTCCTGGGATGTTTTGGTGACAGCAAGTTGCACATAGTTTTGTTAAGATTTACATATTGATGCCGTGTTTTGTGAGAGAATTGTTAAGGACGTGTAGGAGAATATGTTTTATGTTCATTTAATTTATCCATTATTGTTTAGTCATTTCATTCATTATTTTCAATTATATTGACTCCGATTCAATAAATTTACACTTCATCACTTTAGATGCACGAACCTTTTTATTTTTTTATTATATTTCTTTTAGTTGTTTCGTTTCATATGTATCTATCCTGATCATAATAAAATTCATTCTCTTTGTTATCTGCGAACTCCAACAGTCCTAAGCAATGTTTATCACGAAAACAAGTTATAAAATGATTGTCAACCAAAATTAACAAAGACGTTTATTAATAACTATAACGACACCAACTAATATAAACTATGTACTGACTAATGAATCGAAAACAATTATAACAAGGAAAAGTAAAGAATCGGAAGAGACCGACAGTCATACAACCACGACGCAAAACCAAGCAGCACACAGAACGCCATAACCTCACTTATCTTACCCAACTGGCAGCGAACACTCACTCGAGTCCCCCCCCCCCTCCCCCAAAGTGTGAGTGTGCCTCAAGTGACGACTGTGAATCTCACCCTTAATAGCGATTAGATAATACGAATAACGATTATGTTGGGCGAGTTTCATCGTGCAAAAAAATCGACGATTATCTTAATTGTCGATTCTAAACGATTCCGACCGATGGTAGAAAATTTGCAATGCATTGTGGGTAAATTGAAAACAAATATGGGCATCTTGCTACTCACCATCGCCTCCAAGGGACATCAGGGGGAGTTTACATGCACATACAGTGTACAGTATGTTAAATTTAGGATTTCGTAGCATATAATGTGAAGATGTTAGTTTTAAGCTGCCTGCGCCCAATTTCATCAATATGGGTTCCGTACATTTCACTTATATTTTCTTTCCTAACTCTCAGAGATATCGACACTTTTATTTATGTCTTCCTCTCTTGTTATTCGTTAAATAAAACAGAACGAATACAAAACTCTCGTTTTCGCGGACTTTGAAGTAACCGTGAAAAAAATATAGACTACCATTCAAACATAAATAAAAGTGTGAATTTATCTGCAGGTAAGAAAGATACATATATCGTTTAAACACGTCGAGTGATTAGCCCTGTGTCATTTTTTTTATCTTGGTGAAAACCGCATTTCGATATCTCCATTCGTTTGGGAGATATTCGACGTATTCGCTTTAATTGACTCATTCTATATATAGTGCCAAACTGTTTTATTGTGAAACTATGTAAAGGTACACTTTATGTTTGAGAACAAATTACGTATATTAAATTTAAAAAATATGTTTACATTTTCATAAAAGTAGTATATAGAAAATATTGTAATCGTCAAATGATTCGTGGGCGCGATTTTGCGGGAAATATCCATTTTGGTGGTCACTGATTCTGAAGAACGGATTTTGGCATAACGTCTGACCGTCGGTTTGCACCGAATTGATGAATAAAATTAATTGACATTTCATATTTAGGGTAGAATTTACTTGTTGTCGAAATAAACGCTTATTCGTCAATGGTAGTTAAAGGATTTCTACAATAAATGATTCATATAGAACAACGTCAAGACGACCAAAATATAGTATATACGTTTAATAACCTCCTTATAGAATTTTTTTGTCACTTTTTAGAGCAAACGCATATGAGAAAGAATGTGCAATGGTTTTTCACTACTAGATTAACGAGGTCGACGCAAATCTTGGAGGAATACTTAAATTTTTGATCGCGCTTTTCGGGAACACTCTCTATAATGTTGAACTGACCAGTGACCTTGGACGCCCACCACGTCGCATTGGCGCCCTTCACGAAGGCGCTTGAACAGGCTCACTGCTTCTTCGTCCGCGTCCGCGTCGATGGTCCCTTCGAAGTGCATGATGTCGATAAGGGTCTCGTGCAGGTCGAAGGGCGTCGTCAGTTCGACGGCGTTGCTCTTGAGGTTGAGGGCGTACGTCGAGACGCCCTTGCGGAGCTCCAAGGGCAGCACGAAGGACAACATGGGCTGGCGCTCTTCGAACTTGCCTTGCTGCGACGCGCGGATACCGGGATGTCTGTGAACATGCGGGTTGCATCTCTAGATTTATCAGCTGGAACTCAATTGTTCACTTCGGTCAGTCGGGACATTTCCTTTTCGACTGACGAGTTCAGGGTGCGCGGAGAAGTTGCCGCAGAATGTACTGACGCAGTCATAGTTATAAAGAATATTAACAATAATAATATGAATAATAATATAATATTAACCATAATTATGTAATAATATTAACAATAATAATATAATAATATTGACCATAATATAATAATAATAATCCGAGGAAATTCCATCAGATTAGTGCAGAAAGTGTAACTGAGCCAATTAAACTATTGACCATATAATTGCCGGATGCTCAGCATTAACGCCGAAAGACTACTTGGAGAGACACAATATGATGGCTGCTACTCTACATAAAAAAACTCGCGGGTGCTCGCAATGCTCTCAATGAAGTGAATCCAGTGTACAACATGTACAAACCTGAAGCAGATATTGAGAAGGAAGAAAACAAGATGTACTGGGATAGAAAAGTAATAACGGATCGGACCTTGCCTTTCAACAAGCCAGACATATTAGTAATAAAGAAAAGAGCAAAGAAACTTCTATAATTGACATTTCAATCCCATTAAGCAATAACACGTCCAAGAAATATGAGGAGAAGGAAACCAATCATTTAGGTCCGGCCGCGGAGATGCGAGAGATGTGGAATCAAGAAAAAGTCACCGTTATTCCGCTTGTTATCTCATCCCCAAGAAACTCCGTGAAGGTTTAGGGCTGTTGGGACTGCATCCCAGCACCTACAAAGAGATGCAGAAATATGTGGTGCTAGGTACATGCTCCATAGCTCGGAGAGTTTTAAACAGTTAAGTCATACATATTGGCTTGGTAATATACCCGCATTGTGTATTATTTAACCGGAGACAAGTGAGATTCACTTAATGAGACTTTCTTATCATCATTATTTATCATTGGGACTTTGGGAATGATCAGAAGAAGAAAAATTAGTAAAAACTTAGTAAAGATCGCAGGAACTACTAAGGAAAGTGATGTGCAGGAAATTGCGTTACTGGGAACAGTTCATATCCTCCGCGAGGCACTTTAAATCACGAGGCCCTGAGGAAGCTGGTTGCAACCTGGAGGACTGGCTAACATCGACAGCGGTGAAGAAATATGATGAAATAATTATAAATTTATTTTCAGAAAAGGAGATACAAGCCGCGTATGACCACGAGGATGAAAAAATAACCAATTTACTGTCCGGAAGCAAGCAAGGGACCATCCCATCAGTTCCGAGCAAGGGCACTAAGACAGGGGCGGATTTAACACTTAAGCACACTCCCCACATAAGAATACCATAGTTTGGTACGTGGTGTAATATAAACAGAATACCAACAAATTGGTATTTAATATAAAACTAAAAAGTTATGTCACAAGTACATATTATTATCAAATATTTCAATTATTCGGAAAATATTGTTCATAAATCGTAACTACGAAAATAACACTAAAGTGGAGATTTGTGATTACAATAGACGGAGCCAGGACGAGAGCACTGTGGTATGCGCTGTGGCGATGCGGTTGGAAGACGCGAGTTATTTCATTATTATTAAAGGAAGTCATTCGCNTATTGTTCATAAATCGTAAAAGGAAATAGGTAGAAGTACATTCAGTCACGTTATGCAGAAATCGAATCTTAGGAGAGGCGGGGGGCGAGGGAGGCCCTAATCCCGAGCACTGGGTGACGGCGCGTCCAACGTATGGGGAACTGAAAACTATGTGGCATATGCTATGGGGAACTGAAAGATGGAGGAGTGCGAAAAATTGTTTTTCTTTTAAAGATACACCACTCTCTTCACACACCGAAGTAAAAAAAGTTCAGTATAATCGAGAAGTTTGGTGACAATTCTCTAAACGTTTCTTTGTATGTCTACTTGGTATAGTATTACAGAAGGGATCGTGTGCTAGAAGATCTGATTTGTGCGCATATACGTAGAGAAAATTATTTATTTTTTATCTTATTATTACATGGTATTCTTCCGATAAACCTAACCTAATTTCTGAGGGGCGGGACGCAAATGGCTTACCCCCGCCCCCCGAAAATAAATGTAGTTCCAGACTTGACGATATGTGTAATTTATTAAATACGTGATTCCATTGCTATGGCTGCGGACCTACAATTTCGAAGTAAATAGAAATAATAAAGAAGGAGAAGAATGAAAACATTATACACAAGTTTCCATGCGCTGACTTCACTTTACCGAATGAACCAGGTATAACAGGTTCTGGAGTTAAATTAACAATGAAATTTGAAATTATTACAAAAGAATAATGATATAGTATTAATGTATTTTAATAATGATATTTCGAACGCACATATCTGTGAGATTGCATGTTGTTCGATTTCATCTTCCTCGGAGGTCATTCCACTTTCTAGATCGTAGACGAGAACCATCTCGGGTTTTGCTGATATATTTGTGTTAATAGCAACCCTAGGATTAATTAGCCATATTGAATAAAAGCACTTCCACTTTGCAAGTTTTATTTAAGGGTCAAAATATGTTGAGAACATTTCTTGAAACAGACCAATACCACCACGAGCATAATTGTTTCATGTAACTGCTAAATTTATGTCATTTATTTCATACGAGTTATTTTGCTAAATTATCGATTTCAGTTTTGGCAGATGTTATGCTGTTATTATTTGGAAGATGTTATGCTGTTATGATTTGCATGCTGACTAAAAGCAGTGACGACTAAAGACCGGACCGAGAGTTATCGTAAGCATTTACCTGGAACCCTGGTCACTAAAGATGATGAACACTGTGTTTTGAAGATGTTCTTCCCTGTGCAACGCCGTCAACCAATCCAGGATGTCGCCGTCCGCTGCGCCAATGTCATTCAACGAGTTCTCCGTCAATTCCTTCATGAATCCCACCATGAATTTGGGTTTGTCTCGATACACGCGGAAGAAATTAAGGATGTAGTCCAACATCACTTTGTGTCTGGGAGTGGAACCCAAGCAGGAGCTTGAGTTTCTTCCCGTCATCTTTCGAGCTTCCAGATAGAACGGGCGCAGATAATGGTCAGTCGGAGGGAATCGGAATCCCTTCAGTCGAGAGGAGAAGACCCCTGTTTCCGGAGAATCCTCGGCGAATCCTGTGACGAAACCGTTGTTTTCGTAGTCTTTCCAGAGGAAGGGGAGTGAATCCAGAAATTGGGCGTTCTCCAAGAATCGCTTTCGAATCTCTAGAGGGAAGTCGGATTCTCTGCTTCCGGTCAGAATGGGGAAGAGTGCGCTGTGCGGCCCGTCTCCTACAATGTTGTACCCTTTCATCTCGATGGCTTCCAACTTGTCTCGCAGGAAATGGAGCGTTCGAGGGAGTTTCCGTTCGAACATCATTCTCGACATTGCATGGATCCCGAACAGTAACACGTTGAACTCCAAAGAATCCGGAGGAACGTTGTCCCATCCGGATCGCTCGATCACTTCCTCGTCTATCCGGATCCCAGCCATCACGTTCTCCCACTCTTCCCCTTCCGACGAGGAGCAGTTGATCCGGATGAAGTCTGAAGCGCGGAGTTCGTATCGGTTCGAGACTCGTTTTGGCCTCGAGAGGAAGTTGGTGTCGTCGTTGGTTCGCAGCACATCCGACACCAGGCATTCCACGTCACCGAGATTCTGCCTGGTCACCTCGGTGATGTATACGGCGCTGCCTTTGATCTCCACCAGATCCACTCCGGGGCACGTGTACGGAGGTTTGTTTCGTAGGAACTTGGTGATGTCGCTGTGATTGACGCGCAGACGAGGGAACACGCAGTTACGGGAGGAGAGATACATGCGCGGGAAGGGTTTGTGGTCAGCGGGAGGGTTCTCGTGCTTACCTCCTATACGCACGAACATCAGGATGATATTCCCGCACCCCAGCAGCAATATGACCATCAAGATCTTCGTGTTGCGAGAAAACTTGATCATCTTGAAAGATCTTTGCTGCGCTCTCTTCGCCAATGTTTGTTTACGTCTCCATTAGCTCAAGAGCGCTACAAGAAGCGGTGCAAAGAATATACACAAGGTGATAATCTCGATCGGGATCAGTGATCTCAACTATGTAAACTGGATACACATCTTCCATGTTGGAGGTCCGTATGGAACTTAGTATTGACTGCGTTGGCACACCTGGAGCGCATCTCTGTTGAGTTAAATGCGAAAATCTGATTTAGTAGGCCATGGCACAAGTTGAGCAATTGTTTCAAAACATACCAATGCGACTCCGTGAAGTTAGCCGGAATGGTTTTTTTTATTCTCAACTGATTTGAACGACCTTGGACTTAAATGAAAGGTCTGAATTTGCTCAATTTTACTCAGACAATTTTATACTTTGCTCATCCGCAGTTTTGTAATAGTTAAGCGATGAAATTATTTTCTAAATTTTCGACTTTTCGGCTAATCTTAAATCCTGTTAATATGATCTCGTAATAAAGAAACTATTTTTTATCGATGTGGTTTGACCTCACAGACTTTGTTTACCCACTACTTTTAATTGATAAAAGCTTATTTTTGCAATAAACTTTTAAAACAAACATTGTTTATTTCGCATGTACGTTAGTAATTGTTACATTCCGGCTAAATTTCCGGGTCTGACTAAAACTGTCAAAAGGGCAGGATTACAAGAGACTTGTAAACGTTCACTGGTATGGCGCCCATTGTCACGGTCTCACCAAACCATGGCGAACACATTTATGAACATGAAAGAGGTTTACTTGTGTCCATTTGATATCGATTGAGTTCGAACTCGATCCTCTTGTTGCGAACGATGTATGTTCTTCAAATGCCAACCGCACATTGTTAGGATGAATAACATTCCTCTTATAAAAGTTAGGTCCTTCGAAATATGTTTTATGGGAGGAGCAAACAACACAAATGAAGAATTGCATTAAATGAGTTGTTCCAAGTTTCCTATTATATCAACTTTGTCACTTTCCTTTCTGAGATAACATGATTTAAAAATTAGATGGAGAATATATGTATGTATTGTTGTGAATTGTAGGTGAGTAATGTTCTATGCTGTATTATCATTCACTATTCATAACTGTAATGGTGTCCTGTTTACATTGTTAGTAATTAATGCGAAACAGAGTGAAACGTGCTTACAACTATAAAGAATATAGAAGTAGAGAATAATGAAAACGGATAAAGAATATGGAAGTAAATAGAGAATATAAAAGATACGGGGGAAAGTAGTATTTGTCATATGATACCGGTAAATAAATGAGTCTTTCTCTTTACGTTCTTTTTCACCACTCTTTCTCTCCGGATAGCACTATTCGGATCAGGGACCAAGTAAAGGAGACACGGCACTCAAGTATTGAGAAATGGCTCGTTAGGGTTTGAGCATCGCCATTCTGCCAACCTAAGCATAAAAATGTGGCTATGGCAACACTGCTGGCGCTCCGTTAAAAGAATTGTTCTCGTAATAGCTGAAATGGATATCGATGTCATCTCATTCCCAAAGGATATTAATGCTTTTCATGAAATCAAATATAAAGCAATGGGTTAAGAAATAACAAAATTAAGCTACAAATAATTTTTCGTCGATAAAACAGTGGAAAATATGTAATGTTAAAAGTATAAAACACAAAAATACAACAATTACATGTTAATACTACTGACTTTTTCAAAATCATTCGTGCAGTCACAAAAACATAGACATTAGGGTTCATAACAGCGAGGCATTATAATACATTCCATGAATAATACATTATTACTCAATATACATACATCCAAGCTTCTAAGAAACTGGAAGAGGGCGAAGACTGTGAAGCGTTTTTTCTGAGGAATATAGAAAAGTGAATTCTATATTAGCAACCCTTAACCAGATTGAATAAAAGTAATATAATAAACAAACCTGACACAGTTATCTATTAATATTGTCCAAAATAATTATTGATATTCTGTAACAATAATTTTGTTTTTCAAAAAATAATTAAAATATGTATCTCTAATATGGAAATTAACTCACCTGTCTTCATCCTGAAAGAACATGAAAGAGTCTTTTATTTCTCTTCATATCGCTTGTATAATTCTTACAGCCGAAAAATAGTCCGGCAGTTTATTCGTTTGTGAATGAAGGAAGTTGTGTACTGGGAATGTCGGAAACCTAACAAAACTATCAAGAACGTTACTGCGGAAAGAAATATGTACATGTTACCAACATTGTTTATAACAAACGATGCGAAAGGGTTAGATGTTATACACTACAATATAAATGTTGGTTCGTTATTCATATTGTTTAGAAAAGAACAGATGCATAAGCTCCAAGTTTTTCTCTGAGGTTGGCAACGTGCGGATGCCCGGATCTAGTTTAAGGTGCAGTTTTCACCGATAGCAGTCGCACCCCGCTGATTCGGATAACTTATCCATCCGGTAAAATGGTAGAGTGTGTTTCACCTCGCTGGATAGTGTACTTCCTGTTGGGTAACTCCATTACCGGAGAGGTAACTTAATCCGGGCGATAGGTGATCGGATAAACATTATCGGGGCGAAAGAACTACAAATATGGAAACTTGTACTTTATCACGCCATTGCTGTAGTACTTTTTAAACAACTTATAACAATTTCAAAAACTATTTTCTTGCATGATTGTGTTGTCTTATGGCTCATATTAATTTAGTTTTATGTGTACTCAACATTGGCACGTTTGTGTACATAAATTCTGTAGCCCCATCCTGGCCCGGGTTTTTCTCCGGTTTTCCTTCGGGTAGAGGCGGATTTATCATACAGGTTCTCTAGGCTTTGTCTAGGGGCGGGTCTATTGTAACAATAAATCGTGAATTTAGTGTTATTTCAATTTTTAAGCACTATACTCAGAATAATCTATAGTTCGATAATAACTTACATGTAATTTTTTGCTTAAAATTACAAACATATTGACATTCTATTAGTATTATAACTCGCAGCTAACTTTTTATCTTATCTAGGAATTTTTGCTTAATTTTTTGAATCCGCCTCTGCCTTAGGGCCCTTGATCGGAATTGATGGGATGGTCCCTTGCTTGCTTCCGGAGAGTAAATTAGTTTTTTTTCCTCCACGTGGTCATACGCAGTTTGTACTGTTTTTTGACAATAAATTTATTATTAGAAGCCATGGAGATAACGTAATTTTTGATAAGCTGGATAACCTTGAGGATAGTTATTTATTTTTTGTGTGACCTCTTTCCTTGAAAAAATTGACGTTTTTCTGTTATGGTAATCGTAAGAGGTATGTAATTTGGATGAAAAAAAATAATTGATAAGTGTTTGAGGTTTTGTGAATTTTCGTTTCTTCTTCTTCTATTTTCAGTCCGGTTTTTGCTTTTTGACGATACACAAACTTTCGTCGTCCGTTTTGCGTGGCAGAATCTGACGCTTTGTAAACTCCTCCCTCTCGATACGTTCTCATCTTTCGTAAGAGCTTCCTTCTTAATTCTCGCTTAAATGGCGACTGTACAGAATTTTAAGGAGAAAATTGCTTTTGTACATCTAGAGTGAGGTGATGGGGTTCGAAGGACCTAAAGCGAGGAAAGTAGATGAGGTGTGATTTTGACGCTGGACTTGTCGACAAAGTAATTCAATGATGTGAAACATTGCTACTAACAAGATAACGCGTGAAAACGAGGCAAGACAAAGAATGCAAAACTGGGAGTAGATGAGGCGCTGGTACGATGCGGGGTGAAAACACGGCTGGAGAGCGATTCGTAGCCAAATTGTGGACCGCGGTCAGAATACTTGACGTCGCGGCGCGCGGCTGCCAGGTGATGTGATGAGATGATGTTAACTGTTGACGTGGCTTGCGGCAACTGAGGAGTGTCTGTCGCTCGTTCGTGGCTTTTGCTTGTTGACTCGTCGGGTGTCTCATGGAGCTTCGGTCGGAGGCCAGCTGCTTCGATGGATCGAGAGAGTGACGTCACAGGTCGAACGTGTATCGATCGTACGTAGTGCGAAATGTCGAGTTATTTTGAATTGTTCTGGCGGGGAAACACAGAATACAGTCCGTGGAAGCCCAAAAATACAGACATGTTACTCAATTGGGGCAAAGAACATTGATTGTCCACAGAGTGTCCTCTTGCTTCATGTTGTGATATCTGACCAGTCGCAACAGCTACTTTGAACGGTTTTCCTCCCGACGGAAAAGCGCGGTGGAAGGCACGAGATTTATCACGAGATGGATCAGCGAAAGTACTTTTGACAGGAGAGTTAATGTTCAAACTGAATGTTCGAATTATCATATAAGATTTTAATTTCATTCATTTTTCCTTGTGATTTAGCTAGTGCTAAATAAATAAATTTAAATAAATAAACTCATTCGTAAAAAAAGCAGTTTCGTATGACGTACGTAATAAAATTGTAAGTTCACAATAATTATACTTTCTTCTGTACCTGACTCATAATAACACAAGAGATTTAAGAACCCTGAAGTCAGGAAAAGCTGATGACAAAATTTTCGTGAATAGATAATTGCATAATTTAACAACTTATTTTCGGCTCTCAAACAAGTGACCAAAATCTTGACGTGTAATATACAAAATATTCATTTTTATAGAAATTACACATTACGAAGTTTTGAAATCAGGTATAGCTAATGTAGACGACGCTGTCAACGAAAGCGACAGTTCTTAACGACGATTTCCGTTGGATCAAAAATAGACAGAATACTTTTCAAATGGATCGTCATTAATAGGGTGTCGTGATTAGTCGCGGATCTAAGAAGCTATAGCTCCCCCCCTCTCTTGGACCCGAACGCATGACAGATAAAATTGCATACTTTGTAAAAGTGTTATCAGATTAATAATTGTTAATATTTATAACTGTTTTTAATAATATTACATATTAATGAAATTAATAATACCATATTATAAAAATATTATAATACCATATTAATGACTTTAAAAAATAATTGTTATTGATATTCATCATACCTGATTGTTAATTATTTATTTGATCCATTTTATTTAAAGGTAATTTGTGTTGTAAAACCATAATTTTAAAACTAAAATTCTCCTCGATTAGCTCCGCCCCCCCTCCTTGATTGCGGTCTGCATCCGCCTCTACTCGTGACTGGCACTTTCGTTCTATTCACTCTTCATCTTAATAATTAAACTTTCAATGACCTTCCTAACAAATGTGTTGAAAAACTACACAATTCGTCCTTATTCTAATCTGACATTTGCTTCATAATTTTGTCGTATCATTCCCTACGATTTCAGGAATGCGAGATATATTACCCTGTCTGGTATATGTCCCGGCAGTAACTCGAAGAGCAATCTATGATTAATAAAGAGTCTACACAAACAAAACTCCAACACACACCTTGGGTCCACAGCCATCCGCGCCCTGCTGACAATTGACCTGCGAAATTAAAGAAGAATCAATTTTGAGCGGGGTTGAGCTGTTGCGCGCAATACTTATAAGCTATAGCTGTTGATGTAACTTTCTTCCTCCCAGATACTGCTTCCGCAATATTAGAAAATTGGTCTCGTTCAGACGAAAACTTATTTAGGGCAGGTCCTGCGTAAGCTGTGGCAGCTAATGGTGCTGCCTGTCCGCTAGACAGCCAACGCGTGAGCAATCACAGCTATCTTTAGGCTGAGCTATCTAATTATTTTCCCTGTGGTACGATTATCCAATTGATAGGATACTTTCTTTTTGCGCTAAAGTTTTCTTTTCACGGTCAATTTTACGTACTGTCTTGGGTGATACACACCAGACTGGACGCAAATTGAATACAAATTGACTAGAGTTCCTAGAGACATATCCGTTTACTAGTTGTGGTGTCCGTGTTCTCTCGAATCGGTTGAGTAGAGTAGTTGTTCTTGTTCCATTGCGGTAATTTCTGGTTAGTAGAAGTTCGTTAACCAATCATACCGATGAAAGTGCTGTAGTAACTCAACAATTGGTTTATCAATAAAATATGTTTTTGTGTTCAGAGACTCAGAAGACGAGTTGATGTTAGATGTTTCTTGCGATCCCCGTGGCGTTGATAGACAACTCAACCATTTCTTTGTCCTACATTTTGTGTAAAACGCTTATTTCGGAACGTCAATTTCTGTACAGAGAGGCACCGAGCGTGACACCATCCACATAACATCCATTTCTTGCGCAGCAAATGAACGCAAATCGACTGTAAAATGAACTGTGTCAAGGGACTTAAAGCACTTATTTCTGTATCGGAATGCATCCGTATGGTTTCCACTTTGAGAGTAATTTAATACAATCGCTTTTTTTCGTAAGGAATTCGTCGCAGGATGATGATGTGCGTGTATTTGCACTCTTTCTGTTTCTGCCCTACCCTCTTACAGTATCCACCGTCTGTGGGTTCTGGTTATAAGTGTCAGAATTAACAGTTCGGTAAAAGGATCATGCCATGATGCGAACACCTGATTTTACGCATCAATCACCCATCTTGAAATTATGCAACGGTTTTTTCCTGTATTGATGGAGATTTGCTGATGCATAATGGCGCAGGTTTACAAGGGACACATCCCCCAGGGGACTTACATCTAGTAAGTACGTGTTTGGCAAACACGGGGCCCCGAGCTGAGTCTGGCATTACTTCCACTTACTTGTGCCATGCTCCTTCCTTTCTCTTTCCTGACTTCCTTTGGTCACCTCTTGTTCTTTTCGATCCCGACGCCATTAGGGCTAGGGTATCTTTCATTTTCCTCATTTTTTGTCCCCCCCCCTTATTTTTTGTCCTCAATGTTTTGATGTATGTTTTGAGATATATTTGGAGATATGTTAGGTTCTCCCTAGTGCGTAACTGCATTTTCTCTGCCTGAGCAAGCTTCTAGGGCTCCAATGCCCTTTGATTTCGACGAGCCGTAAAGCCCCACAAAAAAAAAATACAAAAGGGACAATTCCCTCTCTGGATTACGATTATTTTCCGTGACTGCTATATTTTTACTTTCTTGTACTTTTCTAGACTCTTGTTATTATTTTGCATGTTTCTAAAGAAGAAACAAGTGCAAAATAACGAAAACAAACATGCCGTGGCAAAAATACGAAATATGGATGATGTTGCCTCATTCAATTAGAAGGAATGAAATACAGAATGTTTGCTGCCACAGTTGGCTGCACACCAGCAGAATAAAAACTATTATTAAGTGTACATGCGTATTCACTTCGCGTTTGTTGTCCAGTGACTGAAACATTTTAGTATTGCACATCTTAGCTCGTTCCGTTAATACACTCCAAATAAATTGATAATTCATAGCATACATGAAAATATATTAACTATCGACAGTTTCTTAATATTTTAAATATTACACTAAAATAAGTCCAGAAGCAAATATTTGATACATTACAAATCGAGTATTTCTAAAATATATGATATATTATAGAGAAAGTACAAGAAATTGTTAAAACATTGCTTGATACAAATCAATCCTNTAGAGAAAGTACAAGAAATTGTTAAAACATTGCTTGATACAAATCAATCCTATTTTTTAAATTTTCTTTCTCCTTAAAACTGCTGTTACTATATTAGAGAAAGTAAAAATCATATTTGACATTAGTCACCTGCACTATGACGACTTCACAACTGCATACGAGGAAACTACTTGTGATGAAGTGGGCCAACATATCATTTCGAAATGATTTCTCGACGCCTCCAAAAAAGCTAAAAAGGATATACTTTATTTTTATTCTGGTTGGTTGATGTATTACAAAAATCTATCTACAAGAACGCTGTTTTAAATTTAAAATTTTGTAATTTTCTGTAATGCACGAAATTATATGCAATCAGAATTTTCTCTGAAGTAGACGGAGTTAAATAGTTCCTATTGTAATACCGAATATATCGTGTATTATTCTCTGTTTCTTTATATTAAGCTTTTGAATGTTGCATGGATACCCTTGGACGTATAACGCAATAAGAAGGCAGGGCGTGTACTATAAATGGTTTCGAAATGGATGACACTACTGGAAAATAAAAATCAGTGCCGAAGAAGAAGAACAGTAAATATACGAATTTACGAACGACTGAAGGAAATGTAATCGACATTTTGCCTTTTTCTAAAAGGACACGTGTTCATATACATAAAAGTTATCACTCGTACTTTTGACAAATGGAAAAAAGAAAGGTTTTCAGGTAGAAGGTTTATGATCCACGATACTTTTACTTTTGGTAATGTTCATGATGATGGTGCTCGAAGATCTTTTTACTTCTGCTCGGACTTTCGTTGTACATTCTATTTCACTTCTTCTCGTCTTGTTTTTCTCTTTTATCCGTTTCCTTTTCTTCATCATCCGTCATATCTTCTTTGCCAAACGTCATTCTCCTCTTTCTCACCATCAATCGTTGTTGCTTCCATTATTGCAAGTCTCCTTTTCAATCGCAATGATTGATGGGAACATTGCCATGCTCTCATAATTGCGACATTGAGCACTTTTAGCTCAGTACATGTAACGAGATGACAATAAAATATAAAACTATTAGTCACGAAAAGCATGCAAGGCAAATACGTCAAAAAGAGTGCGTATAAGATATTCCATATTGTAGCCAGTTTGGGACGTTACATCGTATTGACATTATGTTAGTATTACAACTCGCAGCTAACTTTTTAACTTTTTCTAGGAATTTTTGCTGAAATTTTTGAATCCTCCTCTGCCTTAGGGCCCTTGATCGGAATTGATGGGATGGTCCCTTGCTTGCTACCGGAGAGTAAATTAGTTGATTGTGCTCCACGCGGTCATACGCAGTTTGCAACTGCTCTTTTTGACAATAAATTTATTATTATTATTTTTATTATCAATTTAATGTAATTATATTTATATGCCATATATTTTAATGCGGCAATAGTATAAGAAATCCAATGATACATTTACATTTTCATACGACGTAATTTCGTTTTGGCAAAAAATGACTGATCTAATCTACGTCTTAAATCACTTGTAATCTCATATTTAATGACTAAACCACATAATATGTGTTGATTCATGGTCTTATGTAATTTTTGCGATATATGAGTAGCATTGTTTTCGGTCAAGTTTTACGAATACAAATATACTACACGTCAATACGATTATCATGAGATTATTCATTAAAAAAAATTCCACTACAGAAACTGTCGATTCATGTGTGCCAACGTTCATTTGTGAATGTTTCTTGAATATGTACATCGATCATAAAACGTTAAAAATTTTATTATTTTATGGACAGTTCTATGCTTAAGTTAAAAATACGATATTGGTTTCGTTGATGTTACGAAGAACATTGTTTGTAAAATTCTTAGTCAAATTAAAATCAAAGGAATTATGCTAAATTTGATTTTGTTACATAATTTAAAATCGAAAATATTACAATACTTGAGAAAGGTATACGTCAGAGAACGGGACTAAATCACGCTCAGTTGCTCGAAACATTGTATTGTTGTGGAAGGAAGAAATCGGAACTGCATGTCTTTTGTCAAAAGTATTTTTTTTTTCTTCTGTTCATTCCATCACTTTCTAAATGCAATTCTTAAAACAAAACAAACATATTATCTCTTAAATGTTTGCTTTATTTTTGATACGACGCTATAAGCAACTCAAAATTTCTCAAAATCAAGAAAAGGATATTGGTTTCTCAGCATCGCCGTTTATTAAGGTTTCAACATTTGTGCATTGTTCTTCCTGTGGCCATTGTTCATGGCGAACTGTCTTTGCGATCTCTATGTAAAACACGACTTCAATTGTAAATTTCAAAGCATAAACTACCCAGTAATTTATAAGAAATAATAAATTCTATCTTGTCTCAGCAAAGGACTATGAAGCACGCAACAGCAAAACACGCCCGGAAATCTTCATGTTGGATTCTTGGATCTTGTTCTTCGTATTAATGGCACTTTTTTCTTTCTTTCCCTAATTATTACGACAGTAATATTTATTAATATTCTAATTATTACCACAGTTCGTTAAACTAGTAAACATTCCTATCGAAAATAAATATTTAAAAACATTGACACAAGTAGAAATATTCGAGTTAACTCCACCAAATGGCTTTTTACTAAGGTTGAAAGATCAATCGATACATTTAATTATAAATATCCACCTCAAAACCCTTGTTTAGAAGAAAATTTCGACATTTTTAAAATCATAGAATTTTTGCGAATGAATTAATGTTATAGAGGGTACAATTATGAGATTGTTTAATTTATTTAATTTGTATATGGAAGATCAATTTTTAATTAAATATTATATTTTCCCTAAAAGTCCTTCTGCGATAAAAATGATTATTTCGAGAAGAGTAATTTGACTTGAACTGAAATTCTGTGTGGTTCATACTTGGAGATATATAATGAAGAGACTGCAAAATATCCCCTTTTCCACATTTCTCAAAAATAATATATTGAAAGTTCAACATAGGGTAGGGTGACGTAGAGCACATTGTTAATAAGTAAATGTGTTTCAGAATCGAGTTTCGTGCAATATTTTGAGAATATTGATATTATAAACTCTCCATTTTGTTAAGAACGTTCAAACGTTTACGTTCTTATCTTAAGAAGTGTTTTGCAGAATTCAAAATTACAAAAAAGGAGATTTCTTAATCAAGTAACATTTTGCTAGGATCGATACTTTCCGAAATCAACCTTTTTTTGTTTAAAAATAGTGACAAATTTCCCGATTGTCTTAAAGCCGATTTTATAGAACCCCCAAGAACCTTTTTTACTTCGCCTAATAACTTATGTCACCCAATGTCTGGGTCACATTTACGTATATTAGATGGGAAAGTTCTACAATTTGATACTTGCTAAGAAACTCTTCTTGTAATTTATATAAAACCTCGGTATCTCAAGATCGGCTAATAGTACCTTCCATCGTGCCGTAAAATAATTTTTTTTAAATAGGTTAAGAATAAACAATTTGTTTATTAATAAGAGCACATTGTGATTTCATATCACTTGTACAACACGTAGAATCAATGTGCGCCTGAGCGAGAGTAACAGGCAGGCGACTCCGGGTTCCGGTGTCCTGGGCTTCACAGCTTCACTATCTTACGTAATCGAAGTTCTCCCTTCCCTTGAAAACGCTACACTACTGTTATTTTACCTTCCAATTACATTAAAAAAATACTCGGAGACAAGTAAAAGTTTTTAAATTCAAATCTTATTACGCAGAATTAAATAACACAATTTCTTGTATAAATTTTCTTGTTTCTTGAACTCGATTACATTGTTTTTTGAAGCCGGTAATAGGCGAACCTTTGTACAAAATTTCACTCTGATTGAAAATATTTGGTGATATGAAGAATGTGCGGCGTGGATTAATTGAATAGATTAATAATTATATTTTTCAATCAATTACTGCTCTTAATAGATTTGCGCGGTGAGAAGTTACACGAACTGGTTCTCTATAAAATCACTCAAGATATAAATATAAAATCATCAGTCACTCAGACTCCAGAGATTGAAAATAATTTGCTGTCGAATCTCAGTGAATCACTTGGTGCATGCGGCAGATGAATGGGCCCTTAGAGGAAACTACCGCGGAGGTTTGATGCTAATAGCATCGGGATGGGATGATAACTTGTCTACGTAGATGATAGCATATACCAGAATCATCGGCGTGATGATATTATCAGTTTAATAATCAACTGTTGATGAATAACTCTATTTGTGAGAAGCATCGGCTTCATAAGATCATGGTCTATGGAAACCTCAATTGACTAAGAGATGGGATACGAATGAAAATCTTAAGGTTCCTGCAAAGCACTTCATCCTTTAATGAAATTTTCTGACGATTGAAAGTCAGCCATCGCAAACGACATTTAGAGGCTGCGTTTCTTGTCAATATTGCGTTGCCAATGTTATGGTCACCTCGCCGCAGCGATGTTGGCTCCCCTGACGGACAGTGACTGCCTGATATATTGACAGGTTGTGATTTTTTTTTGTAAAGACCTGTGATCTGTCAATTTTATTGAAGACTGAAGTGCTTTGCAGGAACTTTGATTTGATGATTAAACTGATAATATCATCACGCCGATGATTCTCATATATGCAATCATCTACTTAGACAAGTTATCATCCAATCTCGCTGCTATTAGCATCAACCCTCGATGAGAGTTTTCTCTAAGTGATGTCAGGCCAACCGTCGACGAATCTCCTGCGATAAGTGATTCACAAGGAATTTCAAAGTCCGGTGAAGGAGCTGTTCATGATTCAGTATATAGTGAAAAGATAGTGGAAATGGTAATAATGGTGATGCCGAGTACCAATCAGACAACGACTTTGATAATACAAAAGATGGCTCTGAAGATGAATTGATGAATGATGAAGATATTGTCATAAATGATCAGCAACAAAATTTATAGTTTTATTAATAAGCATGTTTACATAATTTGTTTTGTGTTTTCCTGTATAAATTTCCTAAGTGTCTAGATCATCACCGATTATATTAGCATGAACACTTCACCGTGTCTAATATCGTTGGGGGCCCCGGCGCAGCGATGATTTTATTTTCACCGATGATACATCATCAAGTCCGAATATCGTCCGTGAAATTTTTATCTCCGATAATATATCATCCAATGCTTCTCGATGATTCTCGTATTGTAAGGGGAAACGAGAAAGCAGTGAGTGAGATTTGAAATTAGGTTGACGTCCGCCTTTTCAGCCACTGAATTTCCTAGACAGCACCGGAGGATATCCATTGGACGTCCAAATTATGTCCGCTGCATCCCAAACACATTCGTGGATTTCACGGATGTTCTGTGTACATCCGGAAAAGGTCCCGCAACGGATATCCGATGGCGGATGACCCACAGATTATTCAACAATAAGATGCAACCTGTTCATAATAAAGAACAAACCGGAACAATCAATGAAGAAAATTCATTTTAAAGGTTTGTGACGACCACCAAGTAGTAATTTTGACAGTACATGAATAGGACTCGGTATTCCGTAATTAGTTGACACCTTATCATTCTACGGAAAGTCGGAACTATTGTATATTTGTAAATCCCTTCATTGTTGAAACTTTAGGGTAGTATACCCTGTTACCTTTCGTGTCATTTACTATTTTTTTTAAATTTGGTAACAAAAAGAGAAACGTAGGAAATAAGAATGATAAAATGTTTTTTGATTTAAGGAAAAGGTTATGTAATTTGTATTCTTAATTCTTATCACGTACTTCATCTCTTAATTTAAGAATGGAAATTTAAAAAAATATATAGTGACAAAACGCCCGCTACTAGGAATCTTGTCGATCGTCGTAAGGTTGTCAGGGCTGAGAGGAACCTCCGGCCACACAGCAACGGAGGGAGGGTTATATGATGCTCCAAGACAAGGAACAAGCGGCAACAAGTTAAACGTTTATTCTTCCTACATAAAACAAATCAAATAAATTAACAAATATCAAGTGCTTTTTCTGTTCGCAGGGTTTCTTCTTTCTGAATCGGGAAAGGACAGCCCTTCAGCTGCGTCATCGGAAAGACGGTAGCCTTCGGACAAGCGGGTAGACCGCCCGATGTCGGCGTGCAGCCGCCGCTGTTGTGGTTCGATTCACCACGTCCCCCGGACGCGCCAAGTGTAGGCGAGAACCCTCGTCCTCGGCGACGTCTCTCGTTTACAGCGGAGTGCTGTCTCCAGTCGGCTTCCCCACCACCAAGGATATGGTGACACACCGTGTCTCGCGGTAGGTCACATAGCATGATTATCTTCAGGCCGTACTTATTAGGTTTGTTGCTCATATACACCCTAAAAGGGTATGTGTCATGGATGCCAACAAGCTGTTCGTCGTTGGTGCAATATGAGCTTGGTTTATAATTTGTGTCCAGTTTGATATGAATGTATCACAAATATTTTTTATGGGTTTTAAGGGGGCTCCTCTTTTTGCTCTCGATGCCTTGTCGTCGAATCTCAAACAGTTTATCAAGAACTCAAACTTTTCTCGTGACAAGGTTGAACAATATAAGTCTCCATAGTACTGACTGTCAAATAACATATTTGCAGGCAAATGATTGTCCCTGAGAGCAGCTGGCAGAATAATCAAAATCCCAATAGAGAGCATTCACTTCTTCCTTCCAGGTATCTCCAATTGTGGTGCTGTAAACATATTTTCAGGCAAAGGATCAATGTTCCTCATGGGGCCAGGTCTGATATGCACGATTTGTTTGCTTCTTCTTGTCCCAACGAAAGCTGTTTATTCTGAAATCAATTCATCAGAATGGGAGAATATGCCTTTAGCAGCTGTTCTCCTTTTGTGGCCGCAGGTTCGTGTTCTGCTCTCGCCCTCTCTCTGTGATTTATGATTCCTTTCCCTCTCAATACATTCATTATTTTGCCTCCACATTTTCAGTCATCTTTATCAAAACCTTCCTTATTCAGCTCATCTAATATTCGCATAATTTTCATCTTCCATCATTTACGTCTCCTGGCAAAGAAATACAGAGCACTGAAGTTGTGATAATTCTAGTTCCAAGGGTAGAATAACTATAGTAAACAGTTTAAATTACTACCACCAATAGAAACCAAAGTGCAATAATATTTTCTCAAAATGCATTGCATGAATGCTAAGCACGAGCAAAATTTACTTACAAGAAACTTATGGTAATACTACGATGAGTAAAATTTACTCCCAGTTTTCCCATGAAATCCACTGCAAACAATACAGCAAGCGCTGTAGGCGACCGCCGTGCACCGAGGGCGAACAGATACTCTGGCAGGGAATTGGGGCTTGGGATTACGACGCAACATTCGCGGCCGGGTGAGTAACATTAACTTATGGTTTGCCTTGTAGAGTTACATCACCTGTATCCATTGCACGTGTCTTCATTAGTAACATGTCTAACATGGTACATACGTTCATTTTTTTCTCTTACAGCTTTATCAAGTTTCTTATTTTGCTGAATTAAATTATTCTTTTTGAAAATAATTTTTTTAAACAATTCTTTTAATTTACTAATGTCTGTCTCTGTATCAACGTTCGTTTTATCAATTGAGGTTACGTTCAAAACCTCACAACACGCAATCGAATATTTGTCAACAACAAATTAATCTTTGTGATCTCTTTCCAGTCAACTATGATGATAAGCTTTACAACTCAGCATTCACTACAGCACTACATTCTTTATTCTTACAACAAAACTAATTGTATGCCTTTGATTTTTATCAGGAGGGGACGTTTCCATGTGTCGCTGTCCACCATCGCACTGATGTAACTAAGTGGATGGTCACTCAGAATAATTCTTTCAAAACATCTCTTACAGGAAGGTTTTGAGACATCTTTCCAGAGGTGTAGTTCTACAAAATGACAGTCACATTTAATATCCATTGCGCTGTGTAATTCTTATTAAAATTAAGTAACTTAACTTCACTTCAGTGTGCAAAAGTATCCACATGTCCGGAGATCACTACATACCTTACTCACTCGTATTTATTTAGCAGACGATAACTGAGCAAAAGCAATAAAAAGGTAACTTCTCCCTCGTTACCTAGGAATTTTCCCCCTTTATGAAACTCCGACTACTGAAACACACGAGCCTGCCATGTACATATTGATTCGTAGAAAGATAGACTCAGAAGAAAGAGGGGAAATCATAAAAAGAAAACCAGTCGACAATTTTTTGTGAAATTTTGTAGGCAAAAAACCGGAAGAATTTTTAATGTGTGTGTCGAGTACAGTAGACCTCAAAACTTTTGTTCTAAACGAAGAGCAAAGCAACACTTTTTGCTCTGCCGTGCACTTTTGCTCCGTTTCCCTTTATTGCAGCGCACTACACATCTCTTTGTCTTTAGCGGGTGAATACGTTGGAAAAAGTGCCCCAGAGTTTGCTGATGGTCATCCTCTTGTAGAATGTTCTGGCAATTGTAAGGTTTACAATAGTTGTCGTGCAACGTTCAGTCTGAAGTCAGTGCACCCAGATTTATTCTTCCCAGTTACCTTATAATAGGGAATAAAAGAATTGAACATACACATATCAAGGAGATAAAAATAATAATTTCCTATCTCCCACCACTGTGCACTGCGTGACATGAAACAGATCTGCCACTTGATCTAGTAAATCACCCCATCCCTTGGTGGTATTTAAGGGCACATTTAGGTTTCTTCACCTCCTCGTTTGACGTTCGTTCTACCTTCCTTCTCATCAGTACATCCCCCGTACATCAGCTGATTTGTGTTTAGTTGTCAGAAAATAAACATCCGTGTTGTCCTTCCACTTGTTCGCAGAGAATATTTCGTGCTCTCCTCGATTTTTCATTGTGTATTTGTAATGTTGAGAGATGTGCTTCTTCTATTCGGTCTCGCTGCACTTCTTATATTTGCTTTCCTGTCTGCTGTTCTCCTGAATAAATCTCGAAACAAAGTATGCCATTTGTCCGACCATTGTAGTGTTTGTAAATGGGAAACGTAATGTGCTGTTGATGCACGTGGCACATGGGGCGATATGAATTTAGCAGTTTACCAACAACGTGGACCACGTTGAGGTGTTAGGAGGAGTTGTAGGAGGTAGATAGAAAAAGGAGGGTTCGCTTTTCAATTGTGGTATCTGCGTGATAGCAGAGGGGCGTGTCCCACCACGGTTCACACATGTTCAGCTCTACATTTGCGCTACTGGAAGACTGGGATCTGTCATATCGTCACCGATATAAACGATGAAAAACAAGCAGAAACCAGAATTCGATTCTCAAATTTTGTTAAACTTTATTTTGTACCTTCCCCGTTTAGATGTATTGCACTAAATATGAAAGACTTCTTCAAATTTCTTTGGGCTTTCATCTAAAGCTAAGTCTTCAGGAGGGAAATACATCTTGAAAAATTTTTGACAAGAAGTGTTCAATGATTGACCTAATTCTGTTCAGTTCATCACTTCGATCTTCATCGGTGTCATCGGTGAAACGTAAAAATTGTGAAATAATTTTGATCCCCTCTCTGCTCATTGTCTTGCTGATAATTGGTGTCTCTAAACATTGTTTCCAGTAGAATACAATAGAATTCTTGGTTTTCGTACTTGAGACATCAAAATAACTCGATCAGAATAAACCTTTATCTCATCTTGCATTGTGTCAGCCCATTTTTCATCATCTTTCAGTTTCTTTCTTTTTTTATTGCTCAACTGCTTTTCTATGTAAACATTGGCCTCGTCACAGATTTTCGCGAATGAAGTTTCCATATGTTCTAAATATATGTAGAGTTCAGTGGGCGGTTGCGTTTCGTATTGATGCAATATTTGTTCAGAAACTTCACTTTTGTGGCAAAATGGGAAAGATAACGAGTTCACTCTTAGTTTCTTTTTCCAGTTCACTCTTAGTCTGTTCTGGACAACACTCTCTCTCTTCAATTTCAGAATTATCATCATTATCCGAATTACAATCACAATCTGAAGGTGGACCAAGTGTTCAGAATCAAATTGTCACCCTGCACTATTTATTTCGTCGTCTTAGCAATAAGTCAACCTGACCTAACCTTAAATAGATCCCATCTTAAATAGACATTAGTTATATAATTCATTAAATGAGTAAAAAGGTTTATCAACCAACCACTTCTTGAACACTCTCTTAAATCTGGTGCCAGAGTTATTCCCATCTGTTCGTATTCTTCAGGTAACTTGGTTACTGTCTACTCACCTGGCAAATCAAGGCAACCAATTGACCTAATGGTTGGATTTGTAATAAAAGTTTACGTCACCGATGATAGTGACATCAACATTTCATTGCGTAATTACATTCATATCACTTACTTACATAAATAAATAATTTTATTGTCAAAAAAAAGCAGTAACAATCTGCGAATGACCACACAAAGGACAAGAAACTAACTTAATCTATGGAAGCGAGCAAAGGGACCAATCCATCAATTCTGATCAAGGAGCCTAAGGCAGAGGCAGATTTAACATTTAAACACACTTCTAACAATAAAAATAGTTTGGCGCATATTATAATATTAACATAATGCCAGCAAATTTGTATTCAATGAAAGACAAAAAAGATTTGGTTTTCCCATTGAATAACCCACTGTCTCATGGGGAACGGTTTTGGTGAATTTAAATATGTA
>NNCF01128327.1:40566-52342 GCA_002313205.1 Laupala kohalensis | reverse complement strand
ATGCCTTGGTAAAAAATCGTTTTTTTCCCCTATCAAATGTTTTAACATAATTTCTATTGCCTAATTACTCTTTCACAATACATGGTTTAGGTTCATTATTCCTGCTCTTCAGTTGAGCCATAAATATACATATTACTAATGATTTTCAAAATATATTGTATTCCCCGGTACACTTTGTGTTCATATTTATGAAATACGCCATTTTTAATTGATCTGTTGTTTATTTATTATTTGTTCCAACACTCGGTTATGTGTGATAAACGCTCAAATCTAGTCTAATAGTTGTGTGAAATAATCACAATAAATACTATGTATTGTCCTAAGAAGGTTGTGTGTTATATTTTACTTTTCTAGAATAATAACCTCAGCGTGAACAGACATTGTATCTTGGTCTCGTGGTAGTATTGTGTAAAGGTCTATCAAGCAACTATTTCTTGAGCACGCTCTTCAATCTGGTGCCATCGTTCAGTTCACCATCTTTATGCAATATTGTAACTATTTACACACCTATAAAACCAATACTCGATTCCTGAGCTAATCAACGGATTTGTAGGAGAGTTTTAAATCACTGGCGATAATGAGATTGACACTTACTTAAGTACATTCTCCTTATGACATCAATCCATTCGTATCAAAAACACTGAAGTTGATAGAAATACTCACATACTCAGCAAATAGGTTGTTTTAATGAACATGTAAAATTTCCTCTTACATAACCTAACTAATATACATGAATGATGGGAAGTTATTTCCCTCAAGTAATTCTACCTTTTTAATGTTCGGCAGGGAGATATTATGGTCTTGTGACAATGCACCAATTTACCATACAATTGGTGAGTTCCAAAGTCTTGTAAAACTTTGAAGGTGTAATCATATCTTCAAATTGGGGCTACACGACCCCGTCGTTATAAGAATCCTCCGTCTGTGTCAATCGCACAATCAATTAATTCCATGTTGTCGTACAATTGAGATAATGAACAAATGAAGGCTGAGGGGTAAACTTCACCACCAATCACTTAAGTTGATAGAAATACTCACATATAGGACACTCCCTTTTGTAACCTAACAAATATACAGGAATTATGGGGAACTACTTTTATCTACTAACTATACCTTGCAGTATGGACTGCATGCAGCTAATGTGATCTTGTGAGCATGGTCTAATACAATGTACAATCAATGAGCAGTAAATTCCCATACAACTTTCTGACTGAACTCATAGCATGAACTGAGTAGCCTTCCCAGTGAAGAAATGACATTTTCAAAATGGTCTAGAACTGAAATACATGCATCATGCTCTTGGTGAATTACAAAAAACAAAGCCATGAAAATATTACACAACACTTATTGCTATTCCATATCTACAATTATTACGATTCTAGATTATTACCACATGGAGGACAAATATTATTTTCACTTTCTATTTAATTATTATTGAGTCAGTTATATACATATATGTTATATACATATATAATAATTTTTGTTGTTATATTTTTCTATACTTTTGCGAAATTATTATTATAATAATTTTATTGCAATATTATATATTTTTAATCATTTACTTATTGTAGGTTGAAAGAAAGAAGAAGAAAGAATTAACATGCATAGACTCGTAGACCTCTGCAGGATCAAATGAATTGTTGAATGGAGTTATACTTTTGTTAAGTCCCCTGAGAGAGAGAAATTAAAGAGTGGTCCATTTACCTATTTCTCTCAAGGATTTAACAACAACAAAATTTTAATATAATGAATCTCCTATATTTAATCATCTTCTCCTAGTTAATCAGAATTTTGTGACAAAATCCTGTATTGAATCATGTTGGTAAAGTTTCCCTATATTGGTAGATGGCTTGGTGGTGATTATATTTGTGTTTTATCAGTGGTTCTTTCTGTGCTCTTTCATTGATTTATTATATCAATACATTTATGATATATTAGTTTATTTATGTCACTATGCTAATATGAACATGTACGTTAAATTGTATTGATAGTTTTATGTTTGTTGCAATATTTTTTGTTAACCCTAATGGTATTTCACTTTTAATAAATTTATGTCAATAAAGGCAGTTACAAACTGCCTGTTACCACATGGGGAACAAAAATCTTTTACATAATTGTATTTTCCATTTCCTTTTTTTAAATGATAAATATATCGAGTTGTTTATACGAATCTCGGGTTTTCTTTGAGCACTTATACTTTCCATTAAATATTTTCAGTGTGACGAGTGAATTATGGAATAAGTTTGTAGCACGAAAGAATAAAAGATGGAAGGGATGGGAAGTTTGATTGTGGTGCGGTGATGGGGGAGGAAAGTACAACAACGTGACATAGCGGATGTGGGAGCTACTAATAAAGTTGTTGGCACTCTGCTCGCCAAATGTCGCGCCAAAGATTGCCTATTTTTTAAAACCTTTCATATAGTCTTATGTTGTATTCTTTGATCTGAGATTTAGCAACAAGTAGCAACGTCGGCAGCTTCAAGAAAGCCGCAACAAAGAGTGTGTGAAGATTGATTCCAGGGCTTGGACAAAGCGTAGAAGTTCCTGCTCGCTGTACACCATAGAGTTAAATATAAAAAGAGGCAGCAGTCTCTGCTGTAGGTTGTCCGTGATAACATGAGACAGAAGATTGGGCAGAGGAGCCGGATGCGTCCGCAAAATTCCAAATTTAAACAGAGGTATTGTCGAAATAGACTTACGCTCTTGCCCAATACAAAATTCATGTGTCAGATCGCTAAACATTTTCAAGATGTAGTGGTTCGGTTGTGAAGGAAGCACCCGAACTTGTCTCCTCCATCGCTGTTAGTTCTTTTCGCTAATGAGAATCTAAACCTGTTGGGACGAAGCGTATTCGAACCGCATTAAAGCACTGGCTCTGTCGCTGCAGACGAATAGTTCCACCGTCAGTTGTTCCCTTCTGCCGAGTTCCAGGAGACTCGTATTTCGTCAATCCATCCCTCTCCTGGCATTTCTAAAGCCGTGCTTTGTAGCGTGGCTAAACAATTCCTCTACAAGAACCTGTCGATGACTGTATTTTGGGTTTCAAAGAAGTGTCGGGACCTTTGCTGACTATTGTCTTGTCTTCATGGTGCGTAGTTTGGTCTCTAATTGGAAGGGACCTGTTGCTTTTCATTTAGGTCACTTCATCGGCAAAGGGAGATTAGAGATTACCATCAAGGACACTCTTGCTGTATTACAGGAGGTCGATCTAAGGCCATTGCCCTTTGACGGAGCAATGTTTTTTGCCTTTCCAATTTTTAAATCTGTAGTCCATTTTTACTATATAGATGAGCAATTCCATTACTTTAAGACATCCATGCGCACGAGGTCTATAGATTTGGCTGACGATGCTTTTTAATGAAAGTACTCGCAGAATGAAGCCGATTTCCAAAGTTTTAAAGTAATCAGATGCAACTCATGGTTTCTAGAATTGTTAATCAACGCAATTTTTCGATATTTTCGATCCTTTTTTTTCTGCCGTGTATTTCAGCCGAGTAGCGAATAATAAGCTTTCATTGTCATTAAATGTACTTCAGTTTACTCACAGATATTTAACCTCTACAAATCTCGGAAGGCTTCGTTAGTACACACTCGTATTGTACATTTCAAAATAGACAAAATGTACTTTTTTGTGACTGTTTATAAATGTCACAAACATTGAAATATTCAGTTTCTCTGAGATTTTTGACATTCAGGACTAATATTTAAGGCATAAATTTCAACAAAAATGANAGAGACAGGAGTTATGAAAGTGGGAATTTAGGGTTTTCAAAAACCAACAATGACAACAACATATATTCAAATGTCCGGAACTTTTTTCTTTGTGGACGAAATGGTCGGAAATGTTGACACGATTTAGTCCAAAGTTGGTAGAATAATGCAACAGATCTTCAACTTTGATATCAACTTCTAAACAGCAACACGAAATTTAAAAAAATATTTTTTTTTCTTACTTTTTGTTCATTTATTTTCTTGCATTATCCCATGTATCACCATATGCAAAATGAAGACTCTGTCATCGGTGTGTGAATTAATACTGCCTTCCTTCATCATACATAATAGAACTTTGATGTATAACATTATTCTTGAATTCTTAAATGTTTCCAGAGTTGTTACTCAAAATAAAACCTACTAATATAATTCACTTACAACTTTTTTGTCGTTCTTTTTATTTGGTCCTTGATAAAATGGACTATCTCGTGTTATGTCATTGCATGGTTATACAATTGTTTAGACGGCACATAACATTCTAGAAAAGCAGAAGTTTACTAGACTATGCATACTTCTGTGCTCACTGTATTTACCCTAAAATGGCCAAGAGGAAATGAGCTATTTTTATTTAAATGCTTTTAAATGGCAAATAATTTAAATAATGCAAATAGCAAATGACCATTTTATGACTACTTGTCTGGGTTTTAGTCACACATTTGAACCAGTCTGTTTCAGTACATGTGTGGATGGCATAGTAATACTCTCATAATACTTGTAAAGACATTAAATATTTAGCCAAATACAATAGTATGCTAAGCACCTAGTGCCACCAGAAAGTGCTAAAAGCTAAGTATAAATAACGAAAGAAACAAGGGACGTTGCACACATGAGACATTGCTAGAGAAGCTGCCACGTAGGGAAGCTCGCTAAGTACTAATATAAAAGTACAAAATTATTTATATCAACTAATGGAGTTCAAGTCGACTATGATCATTTGTATAATTTATTATTATTATTTTTTGCATACACTTCCCTAAAAGTCTCAATTAATTATAATAGCATATTTTTATTTTTTACTATTTTGGTATCTGAGTTTTATAATTTATTATTTTTTATCTACAAATCTATTGTTTTGTCCAATTCATACATTCAGGCCTTTGGCAATATTTTTCAAACACTTCACATTCAATTATTTAAATTTAGTATGAAATGAGTTTAATTTTATGTCATGCAGTTCCTGATATGCTTATAGTATGTCTATTTACTAAGTTTTAAGATGGATATGGATATGCTATATTACTTCTCACGCTTGAAAAATATGGTGTTTTTGTAAAAAAAAACAGGTTTTAAGTAGATACACTATAAAACTTATCATGTTTGAGGGAGTGGTACTTGTTGGAAAAAAGGATGTTTCCAGAGTTAAATATCTAAGATGGGTTAAGGTTTTAAAATTATAAAACTTAGAGAATTTACAGTTCTTAAGAATAAGGAAAAATTTACTAATATGTTTGCTGCTTGTTGTATAACTATTATTTTTGAACACTTTGTTATTTTAAGTAACAATATCATGTTTCATTATCATTTACATGTTTACTCCTGTAAGATGACAACAATTAATCTTGTCGTAGCAAGAATTTTTCAAACTGTCATTCAGGAAACAATACTATCAGTCATGAAATATTTACTGCTTCTTCTTATTCTAAAGAACTGTAAATCCTCTTAAATTTCATATTTTAGAACCTTCCCCACCTGAGATAGTTAACAAGAAAACCATGTTTTTATATCACAAATGCCATTATTTTTAAAACATGAAAAGATTCATAGTATATTCAATTAGTTTTAAAACTTTATGAATAAACTTTCGTAGGAATATCAATAAATAAGAACAAAATTAACTTTGATTCATATTAACATCAGAAAAAATGTAAAAAAATTGGAATTCTTGCTCAAATTCTGGCTCAGCTATCTTGCAGAAAAAAATATGAGAGAAAACTTAATATAATGACAAAACAAGAACTCAAAACCAAAATGGTAAAAAAATAAGAAAATACTATTTTGAGCAATTAAGACATGTAGGAAAGTGTATGCAGAAAATTAAAAATGGTCATGCAACAAATTCATTAACAATTGGTTGAGTAGACATTGACTTCAAATGAATGTAGTAAAAGAAGTTGAATCTGGTAACTAAGTCATGTCGTAATGTGTTGTTTTCTGATCACACAATTCACATGACTTTCACATGCACAGTCCCACGACCTATTACAAAATAGGGTTGTAGCAGAGAACGACGAAGATTCATGTTTACTCTCTATATTTACACTCCATGCCTTCTGCCTTTGGACACAAGACAAGATGGCGATGTTCGATGTTCGATTCTTTGTGACAAGGGAATATGGAATTGTGAAAATGAGTTCCTTCTAATTTCTACGATTCTACTCCCTTCTCTTCTTTGGTTTCTCGTGTTTTTTGTGAATGTGCTGCGGGAGGAAGTGTATTATTATAGCGTTTTGTTGGAACTAAAAAGAAGTATATTTATAATACCTGTGAACTGAAGATACTTTGGTTTCCGTGCATTTATTTTAGATCATTATAAAATGCCTTTAATTCGTTTAAACGACCACACTATTCACTTCATGTGTTCAATTGGGAAATTCTACGAGAAAATGGAACTGACTGATTGTATAATGGTTACGATGGGAGGATTAATTCATGCCCATAAGATCATTTTAGCGGCTCACAGTCCATATTTAAAGGTAAGTTAAGGTGCAACACCTTTTTTTTCTATAAATTGTTAGGTTATGTGAGCTTTCCCTTCTAATGAACTTTTACATGGGTTTATAAATGTTTTTCCTTTTGATGGACTTGAAACATTTGAAACAATTCTATTTGTTCTTGATGTGTATACCTGCATAGTTATTTTGAATGTGTTGTCTGTGTTAGTGGAAGTTGTATATATGTATTAGTAGACAAAATGTTATGGAACGTTTTATATTAAGAAAGACGTTCGTTAACAATATCCATCACAACATATCCTATACAACCAAGTTGTATTTCCTGTTTATGCCCCTTCTTCAGCATTAATAATAATAATAATAATATTATTTTTTTTATTGAACCACATAGATCATAACAAAGATGTATGGTGAGTCATAGAACTAACAACAAAAACAATAATATTTACTTATAAGAATTACAACATTATATTAATTTTGATACATTTAACCATATTCATTTAACTTAGGCTAAGTAAAAATTAACATAAAATACAATTATTTTCTACTATTACAGAATATTTATATTTTTTTAGGCTAGGGTTATTAGATATCTATGGTAGGAATTCTATTATTTTACTTTTATTTTATTAATTTATGACGAGGTCTATATTTATGGTAAAACAATGTAATTTGATGTTGTTAGATAGTTTCCTTCATCAAGGGTCACCTTCTGCACCTTTGTTCTAATGATTACCTGCAACAGATTGTATGTCATACATTAGTTATTGCCATTGAGGAATTCTTGTACACTATAGTAGAGTTTCTGTTGTAAGAATTGTTTGAGTTTTGTTTTGAATGGGTTCAGTGTATTGTTGCTTTTAAGGTTTAGTGGTAACGCATTATATAGCTGTATACCTGCATTATAAGTGCTTTTTTGGCTAAGAGTGAGTGTTATCTGTGGTAGATGGATATTTCTGGCCTGTCTAGTGTTGTGAACATAAACAGTGGAATTAAATCTATAGAGTGGTCCTTTGTACCTTGTAAAAAAGAATCTACTAGACAAAGTTTCAAAAATGTACATGTATGGCAGTGGAAGTATTTTCAACTTTTCAAATAATGGTTTACATGTAGAAAGTTTATTAGTGTTGGTAATTGTTCATATTATTCTCTTCTGTAAACAAAAAGTTTGTTTTGTTTCTGGTTCTTGTCCCCTAAATATTATACCTTATTTTGGACATTTGCATAGTATACTGTTCAAAGAGTATCTGTTATGCAATTTGCTGTTTGAACTGTGATGGCATAGTTTATTATGCTGAGTTTCATATTCAGTGTTTCTAGGTGACAGTTCCACTTGTTATCTTGTATAGTAAGTCTCAGAAACTGTGTTGTTTGTTTAAAGTTGAAGTGGTTACCATTAAATTCTATGTTAGGTGTGTTCTGTTTAGATGAATGAGAATTATGGAAGGAAACTATGCAAGTTTTATCAGTGTTTATTATGAGTTTATTTTGTTGGAACCATTGGATTAGGGTGGCGATAGTGGATTATGGGGTGTTAAGTAAGTTTTCAGCAGTTTTGGCATGGAATAAGATGTTTGTGTCATAAGTAAAAAGTACAATTTTGTGGTTTTTGATGATGGATGGGATGTCATTAATATATAGAAGAAATCGTATGGGTCCCAGGGTGGAGCCCTGAGGAATTCCATGAGTGACATACATGGGCTGAGACCTGTGATGTTTTATTTGATTTTCATGTTGGTAGGATACTTGTACTATTTGCTGTCTTTCAGATAAATATGACTTTAGCCAGTTGTATCCTATTCCCAATTCCATAATTTTCTAGTTTACTGAGGAGAATTTCATGATTAATTATATCAAAAGCTTTTGTGAGATCTAAGAATAATCCAACAGGGATTTCTTTCTGCTCAAGTGCAATCAAAATTTCATTGAGAAAAGCAAATAGAGCAGTTTCAGTAGATCTTTTTTCTCTAAATCCATGTTGGGAGTCTGTAATAATTTTGTTACATGTTAAGAAGCTTTTTAATCTGTTATTAAATAGTTTTTCTAGTATTTTAGAGAAACCTGTGAGAAGTGATATTGGCTTATAGTTTGTTACTTTTTTGTGAAGAGGTTTTTATAATAGCAGTTTTAAAAATTTGTGGGAAGATACCTTGGGTTAAGGAGTTGTTATACAAGAGAGTGAGTTGATTATGTACATTGCTATTTTTTTAATGACTTTGTCTGGTATATCATCATTTCCGGAGGATGTTTTGTTTTTCAGTTTACTAATAATCTGAAGGACTTCTTCCTCATTCGTTTCCCTGATATACATAGTTGATGTTACATGAATATCATTTGGTAGTGGTAGAGCTTGTAGTGTGGTTGTGTTTTGATTATTTTTGTAGTTGGTTGGCTATGCCTGTGAAATGCTGGTTGAGTGTATTAGCAACTTCAATGTAGTCAACTATTTCGTTATTGTCTTGTATCAATTCTGTTGTTGTTTATTGGTGATTTGCATAGTGGTTTGCTTAACAATATTCCTCATATCTTTCATTTTGTTGGTAGATTTATCTATGTATTTGTCATTCGTCGTCTGTTTGGATTTAATTATTACTTTCTTAAGTACTACTGTGTATTGTTTATAATATGTTTTGAGTTGATTGGGATATGATGGTTGTTTAGTTAACATATGGAGTCTTCTCTTCTGTTCACATGATGTTTTGATTCCTTTAGTCAGCCTATGTTTTTTACTTTGTGGTTTTTGTGTTTGCTGCTTATGTGGATGGGATATGTCAAAAATAATTTAATAACTGGTAGAAGAATTTGTTGTACTTGCTATCTACATTAGAGGTTTCATAAACCTGAGTCCACATTGCATTATTTAAAAGTGTTAGAAGTGTATTTAAATTTGTGGTGTTAAATATTCTTCTGTTAGTTACGAGGGGGGGCTTTTGGGAGTTCGTATCAGTTCTAAGTGAGAGGATCTGTGCGTTATGGTCACTTAGTCCCGTATCATATGTGGAGGCGTGATAAATGTGTTTGCTCCTGTCAATTAGTATTTGGTCAATTATTGTTTGAGTTGTATTTGTTATTCTTGTGGGATCATTTATTATGATTTCCAAATTAAATGATTTCATTAGGTGGATGAACTTTTTCTCGTTCATGTTCAATGATGATGTTGTTTGTTTGTAAAAAGTCAATGTTCAGATCTCCGCAAATAATGATAAATCATTGCTCAAATCATATACCTCAAATAAATATATGGAGCAGTTTTTATAACTGAATGTGATAGGGTTGTTGTGAATATTTTGCTTGATGTAATGTCTTTCAAATGATGAAACATAGGATCACGAGTGGAAACACAGGATCTATCAGAAATATGAGAACACTGAATATTTCCTCAAGTAAATTCATCAAAACCATGACATTGCATTTTATGTGCCAGATTGATATCAACACCATTTCTGTTACAACCAACTTCTGCAAAGAATATGTTAGTTACAATAAAGGAGCAATAAATAATATAATTTTATAAAATATTTATTTCATATGCCACAGAATGATTTTCTTTGAACATTGTCAATTTTTGTTTGTTTTTGGACCAAAACGTTTATCTCTTATTCATCAAAAGAGTGAAAATAACTCTACAGGAAACAATTACAAGAGTTGTAATTTTCCATGATATGTCAGGTGTGAGTTAAGTATAGTTTTTATCCCATTTTGCTTAGGCTTTTAAAAAAAAATTACATCTGCAGTCACTTTTCCAATGATTGTGCGTTATTTTTGAAACAGATTGGGACAAATATTAGATAGTAAAGTGAAGTATGTCATCTTCTTTACAAACTGAATCAATGGATCTCCAAGAGTATCTGATTCACTCCATTCTCGACAATTATACTTGTTTTTATTAGTAGGCTGACCACCTTTGATTTGTTTATTTAGTATAGACTGTATTACTAGAATGCTAACATTGGCTTAAGTATAAGACATTATCTTAAAGCTCATATTGATTAAAAAATGCATCTCTAATGAGTAATAATGCAAATTACATATAGTAAAAATATTTACTAGCTTGTGTAACCAAAAGCCCAGTGACACTTTAAGACACTATTAAGACTCTTACATATTTTCATTTTAGGAATAAATGCTATCACAAGACAACAGTTAAATACTTTGTTTTATTTCAAGAGATTATAATTAATGGAAGCAAATGCTTGGAATTAAAAAAACAACAGTTAAATTACCTTTAATATTTACCATTTCTGATCAGACATTTTGTGGATTAACAAACAAGGAAACGGCTTGCTTCATTTGCGTATAAAAGGCACTTACATCTTGCTGACAACAGCCAATTTGGTTGCCTCCAAAACAGAAGTGTTGCCTACATTATTTATGAAATATTTGAATTCTTTTTAACAGAACATAAAATTGTTTAGCAAAACTGTGGGCATGTAAGGGTTAATACACAGTTTAATGTAAAATACGACCACATTTATATTTTAACCATTTATAATTTATATTTTATTCTTAACACCTCTCCTAATATTTTTTTTCAAGTACAGGCTCTTGTAATAATCTACATTTCACTTATATTTATTAACTTTCTTATTGAAGTTGTAGTAACTAATAATATCCTGTGGGAACAATAATGTACACACATTCCTTTCACTAGATCTAGCAAGATCTAGGAAGATCTAGCATTTGAAATCATTTCTTTACATTGTTGAATGTATTTCCACCATGTCTATACTGATAAAACTACATTGCATTGCTTTTTTAATGAGAATAATTGTGTAGTAAGATAAGTCATGTGAATAATAGCTTCATATTAGGGGCAAGCATGCCTTTTTATTTGTACTGTTGTGATTCAGTATTTTTTTTTTTGACTTTATATTCATCTTCTATAATCTTTGAAGCATTGACCATATTACTTTTATCAGTATTAATAATTTTTCAGTAGTCAGGCATGTTGTAGATTTTGCTGGTACAATATTGAACCTGTAGGTTCTTACACTGTCTGAATATTGAATTTTTCTTTGTCATTTCCTCACTCAATACTTAACACTTAGGGGTAACCAGATGTTTTGTTTAATTTGGATTGTTCTGCATGTGATAATTTTGTCCCATATTAGAGAAATGTGTCTATGATAAATACATTTTCAGGATATTATTCCTTATAAAATTTCATGTAACATGTACTGTCACAGTGATCTATACATAAATACACACTTGCTTAAAAGAAGTAGAGGTTTAAAGTTTCTTAAATTTAGTGTTTTCTAATCTGGAAATCCGATGCTTAATAAGTTGTGGGTTAGGTTAGGTCAGGTACATGACCATCGATTTATTTTATTGTT
>NNCF01128327.1:26443-40302 GCA_002313205.1 Laupala kohalensis | reverse complement strand
AATAGATAAAATTCCAAATATTAAATTAGACAAAAATTCGAAATACCAGGAAGTGTTTCTTAAATGTTGAATTGACCTGGAATCCGCCTATTGAACAGTTAAATAAGAAAGTATATACAGTCATCTATGTAATCAGAAGAAAAAATCAGCTGTAGGGGACTAAAATAGTTAAAATTGCAAATCATGCTATTTTTTTAGCTCACCTGCGATATCGTGTAGCTGTTTGGGTTGGCTCTTGATGTAATAATTTACAGAAGTTACTGGTTCAACAAAAGAAAGTGGCTGGTTTAACATAAAGGGAGAGTAATAGAGAAGTGTTGACTGCAGTAGGAATCTACATAAGGAAGGTGATACTGAATATCCCAAGAGCTGATATGATCAATCATAAAGATAACCACCAACATTTTACAGGAAATTTAAACAATTTCTCATTGCCAGTACACCATTTTACCTCCTATAAAGAAAAAGAATCATTTATGGAGCGTGCACTCTTTTTTAATAAACTACCGTGCAAACTAGAAATAAATACTGCTAATAAGTGAGAAAATTAACCTATTGAATGGCTAAAATATAATCCATTTTACACAGAGGAAAGTTCTGGAATTGAGACGGGGAATGACCTTTCCCATGAATTGGAGCTGTAAAACATGATGCTTATTTAGGAAACTTCTTTTGAAAGTTGTTTGGTTGGGATGAGAAACGCAAATGTGTTAGTTGTTGCAGACTCTGTCTTTTGAGGAACTCTAAGAACAGTACAATTGAATATTTAATGAGATGATAATTTATTTGACTTTTAAAAACATATTTGTCTTGTTTTAATGAATGATTAATAATTTAATTTTACTTTCATATTTTATTAAAGTTTCTTGATATCATTAAAAATGCTGCTCAATATTTTAAATAATAATTTTGTTTCTGAAAGGAATTTTCTTCTTCTCTGTTTTTGTCATCTTTGATGTTGAGATTAAATATTCTCTCATATTGAGAGTGGTAACTAATATAAATGTATGAAGACTTCCTCTGTAATGATGTATTTTATTGTATTTTTGTGAAATATTTGAATAGTATGTTTTTTATCATTATGAAGTAAAATAGCGAACTGTAGTATTTGATATATGACACATGAGCCAATCTCTATGAACGTGCTCAGAAGAAACAAGATCATTATTTATGATGATCCAGGAACGTACTGGTACAGTAATGTGCCAGTCATTTAGTTGTATATGAACAATAATTTTAATGTGAAACCTGTATCAATTATTAAAATACTAACATATAACATAATTTCATTGAAAGGTTTCTGCATTTAAAAAGATATTTCCAGACTTAATGGGATATATTATGTAACTTTATAGAATGAATGGCAATTGGAGCATTTTTTGTTGTTGTCAATGTATCCTTATCTTATCTTCCAAAGAGCATGCGAAAACTTGAAAGTTATCTGTACTTTGTAATTACATAAAACTCACTTTTGTTCAGTTAAATGCATGCCAGTTATGAAGAATCTTACAATGTTAATAGAAACATCAATTTACCTTGGAAGAATATGTGCGATTAAGTTATTTCAGTAACGACTGAAAATTTGATTGGTAATATGATTTTGTCAATTAAAGTCTTGTTTGTACTAGTGTAGTGATTCCAGGGTTGTAGATGAGATGCTAGTAATCTTCTGTTTTCATTTGCTTGTTGATAAAACGGTGTATGCAGTTGTTTTCATTGGAAACATCTGTCAAACATTTGTTTATTAGGAAAGGAAGTTATCTTGGTGAAATGATTTGAATCTCAATGTATTTTTATTCCAATTTTAATTATAAGACTTTGTTCAACTTGAACTCTCAAATTGTTAATTCATGATTTTATTACTTAAAGAAAATGTTATCTGTGTGTAACTTTTTAAAGAGGACTTAAGAACCTGCAGAAATATTTAAATTCTTTACACTGTACGTCATGGAAGGTTATCTTTGACTTGATTTATAATCATAGAACACATTATTTTTTCAAATTATAAAAACTTTATCCTGTTCAATTTTTTATCAGAAATCTGTATTATTAGAAAGTATTATTATAGATGTGTTTATTCAGCATGTTATTAATATATATTTTCTGATTTTGTAATCCAAACGTGATATATCTAGAAGACTATCCTGTGTGAAATTTATAAATCTTTGCATTTCTTTACTCTTACATAGAAAATACAATTTTAAATTTGGACCATTCCATGGCAAACCAACAATTGAAACTGAAGGATTGAAAACTATTATATTTTATTATTAATGATCCAATGTTGCTACCTTTGTGGCTACTAAAGTTGTTGCTTCTACTTGTGCAAATAATCCTTCATGAATATGATATGACAAATCTTCCCCTGTTATCATGTAATGTTTTATAAAATGTTACTATTATAATTTTAAATTTTGAAGGTGAGTAAAAAATGTAAAAAAAGGCATTAAAATTTAATGGACAAAAAATGACGTGCATCTACTGATATATAGGAATTGAGATAATAATATTTTTTATATAATCGGTCTTCTGAAATAATGATTTAATACTGAAAGCTTTTATTTGCATGTAAAGTCTCTTGACAGTCTTGTAATTTACAAAACATAGAATTAAATTTCCAAAAACAATTTCAGTATTCGCTCTTAGTTTTGAATTCTTTATGGTTTCTCTCTAAAACTTTTGGAATCTATTCAATAAGTAATTCAAGACATATGCATTATTTACAAATTTTAAAATCATCTCCAAACAGGTTTTAATTTGTTTTAGAATAATCAATAAATCTTTTTTCTATATTTATTTCCTTAATTTTTTCCTGAAATAGTTCAGTTTTTACAATTTTAAAGTTGTATTGATGAGTGTTTTGTGAAAATCTGAGATAGTAAATTTGAATGCAAATTTTATTTTGTTGATTTGGAAAAGGGTGATTTATTGTTATATGATGTCAAGTGTGATTGGAGTGAAGTTGTTGAAAAATTTTGTGCTAAAATAAATATATTGTTTTCCATCGATGTGGAGAATAATTTTAAAGGACTTAAATAATATATTGATGTTCAACCTTTCGGAGCACATTTGCGCGTTACTTAATTTTTTATTAATGAAATGGATTTGCATCTGTGAGAAAAAGTGGCATTGTCACATTGTTTGTTCTAATGTTGTCTGTTTTGACAATTTGTTGGTGTAAAGTACAAGTACAAAATTTTCTTTGCAACATATTGATACAGAAATATTTTTCTTTTTTTTTCTTAAATATATTAACCATAAGAAATGTATACTTTCATGTCAGGAAGCTACAGCCTTCAATCAATCGTCCTATAGTTTACCTATTTATACTGAAAGCAAGTTTTCTCTAAGGTTCTATTAGGCTTTCTGAGGTTACTGTATCTCTGTGCTCTGAACAATTAAAGAACATGGAACGTGATTTTGACTCATTATAAACCTTAACATTTTATGACAACCTTGAGGTACAAGCCTAAATACATTGGTATTTAGCATGGGAAAGAAAACTGTTTATAATGTTTTGTAATCATGTTACTTATTAGTTAGTTGTCAATCATTAGTATATTATACATGTAACAAACCTATAATAAACAAGCATACTGATAATTAATCTATTTGCATTTTAATTCAGATAATAGTCATGTTACTGACATTTTCAGATTTTTTAATTTCAGTTGGAGGTAATTATTTCAGGTTTCTTTATTTTCATGAATGTGAATAAATTGTTAGGGATACATAACTACTATTGTGATATAATTGTACTAAATACTGGATTTTTTTTGCATCATGGCAATTATTTTTGGTATTTCTTGTTTCTTTAATATAATTTTACTACACATGTTAGACAGTTTTTATTTCCAATGCATGTCACTTACTCTGCTGATGATTTTTTTCTCTTTCTACTAATATTATTCCCCCCTTCTAAACAGGAGCTGTTGATGAATCATGATGGGATGACAAGTTTTGCATTTAAAGAAGTTGAACACAACATAATGAAACTGATTTTGGATATGATGTATTATGGAGAAGCTGATGTACCTGCTACTGATTTGGCTCTCCTCACTGAAACTGCAAAATTGTTAGAGATAACATCTTTAAGGTGTGCTTCTCTAAATGTAAGTTTCTTCATGCAGTGTGTGTGTGAATAAAACAATGTCAATACTCTTGGTTAATGTGCTGCTTTTCTAGCTTTCAGAGACTTTTTCCATGAGGAACACTAGTGAGGCCAAAAATGTTCCTACATGTGGTGTGAATCTCACGAAGAATAATAAAGGGAATTTTCCTATTTTGGAAAATGCGGCAATGTGTAACCAAGATGTGCTTGGTGAGAGAGAAGGCAGAAATAATTCTAGTTTTGAGAACATTGATCTGCAATTCTGCAATTCTCCTGAAACAGAAGAAAGAAGTATTTTAAAAGAACTCTCAGGAAAAGTGAACAAGGATCATTCAAAGGGCACCATTCATATTTCAAGTGATATAATGAATGACGTAGAGCATAGAGATGGAGAGAATTTGCTTGATGAGTTAAATCCTATTACTTTTGTTGCAGTTCCTTCTTTCTCTGTGAAAAGTGAGGAGGTTGATGAAGAACAAGGCACCTCATGTATCAGTGATTTACAGTTGCAAAATCCCCTTGAAGAAAATCCACTTAATTGTGACACAAGTAATAAAGTAAATTTAAAACCACAACAGGAATTTCTATTTGAATCACAAATTAAGATGGAGAATAAAAATGCTATTGCTGATAATGAAGCAAAGAAAGACCATTTTGGTTCAAACAATGACCCTTTCATTCACGAAATGAAGCAATCCTTTAATGAAGCAAATGTTGTGGATAATATGTCGACAGACAATGAACCAATAGAAAGCAAACATGGCAGTTCTGTTTTGAATGATGACTGTATTGTTGAAGGAACAGAAGACTTGAAAGTAAAATTTGAATCAATCTGTGAAATTTCTGAGTTTAATTTCAAAGAAGAAAAATCATTTGATGCTGAACCACAGTCATTGAAACAAGAGCACGAGACTGTAAATTGTGGAGAAGAGGAATTATCTCATATTGGTTGTCACCAAAACAAGAATCAAGGATTAGATAGCGCATGCACCAGTAAATGTAATGTGATGGAGGCAAGAGTTGTATTAAATAGAATAGATTCCCTTTACACAAAGGATAATGACAGTAAAAGTTTAGGTGAGTTGCTTTTAAATTTATATTTTATGGAAGTGTGTTATGTTTAATTTCTGAATAAAGAAGGACATTATAGTAATCCTTAGTCTCCATAATTAGACATTCATCTAGGGACCCCATTGCCATGTTGGGATTCAGCCTGTAATAGCGAATAATCTCTCCTACTTCATTTTTTCATGGCAAAGCTGGGCAGTTATATGGCCCTCATAGAATCACTCAATAGATACAGTAGTACTTTACATATATTTAAAACAGCTAGGGTTTAATATTTTGTATTTTACATATAATGATTGTTAATAAGTGAACAAAGTTTAATGAACTTTGCAAGTAGAGTCTGGGTGTTCTTGCAATTAATTTAGCTTGATCTGTTTTGGGATTTCACATTTTTACATATTTATCTAGAAGATAACTATATTAACAAAAGCTGGAAATCCTTCAAATTGATTAGAATTATTTACTGGTATTTTGACGTATTAATACCCAATAAATATTATTCATCATGGAATCTGAAATAAGATATAGGATAGTAAAATCATGTTGAGCTATTTGAGAATACGGTAAGAAATGTGTTAACTGTGCTCTTGTACCAAGTGAACCAAATGCTAAGTTGTATGAACTTTTATTTTAAAATTTTTTAAAATCATTTTATCCATATACAGAAAATAAGAATAAAAAATATTACTTCTAAATCTATCTACAAACACACAATACTGTATAAGTGTGAAATGTTATAATATAGCTTAATATAAAACTTCATGAACCTTTAACTTTTTGTATGATCTACGTCATTTTAACTTTCTGTTTCTAATGGTTTGTAAAGAACAAAACAGAAAAGTGATAGTTCATTATGATGGAAGTACACACATGTGTAAAAACTTCTACTGTGCAGAGTCAGTAGATAACGTGTGCATATGTCAAAATTTAGAAACACTACTAGCTCAAGTGTGCAGATTTTGTGTCTAATCTTGATTAAAGTACATTCTTGTAGCATACAGACCTTCACTCTCCACATTCGTAACCAAATCCTTATTTTATTGCTGTGGTTTTGGGAAATTTTTTTTTTTTTACTTTTCTACCTACATGTATTTTATTTCCAAAAGCAATTGTATTTGAAAAAATATCTTTTGTCCCATTTTTGGAAACGTTCAGGCTTGCTATAAATTTTCTATGTTGTGTGTCTTGGGTTTGGTTTTATTTCTTTTGATACAAACATCATTTGACTGTTTTGTATTCTACTCTTTTTCATTATATATAAATAATGGCAATGGTTGATAACTTCTGTTTAGTTGTAATTTTTATTTGTGATAATGGACCATTATGTACATGTTGTGCGGTTGAGCCAGTTACAATCCCTTTTAACACAGTCATGGAAATTTCCCAAAGTAACATTTAGAAAAATATATTGATTATTTATTGCTTTGTATTTGTATGTTATTAATTATTCGTTTTGTAGCTTTTAGAGAAAATCTGTGTTTGTTGAACACTGACGAGGAGAAGCAATTTAACAAAATCTATGAAGAACCGGAAACGTTGAGATCTGAGCAATGTGTTACAGTATTTCGCCCAGAAAAGAATGATGAGAGTAAATGTAATTCTTTAGTGGAGAAGGGGCTTTCATGTAACATTCATCATCCAACATTTGACAAAGGTGAAAGTCTTAAGCGACTAACACATTTTCACGTAAGCGAGAATTTATTTTCGTGTTATATCTGCCAAAAGTACTTTATAAAAGAAAAGCGTCTCCAAGTTCACATCCGTACTCACTTTGCTGAGAAATCATTTTTATGCAAATTCTGTAAAGCTGGTTTCACTTGTGTAAGCAAGCTACAAATGCACACGCGAACTCATACTGGTGAGAAACCTTTCTCTTGTGTTGTATGTGAAGCTTCTTTCATGAAAAAGGGTGTACTTAAGAAACATATGCGAACTCACACTGGAGACAAACCTTACTCGTGCGATGTATGTAATGCATCTTTCAGGGAGAAGAGTTATGTTAAGACACATATGCGAACCCACACAGGCGAGAAGTCACTCTCTTGTGATGTTTGTGAAGCTTCTTTCTCTTTCAAGTGTAATTTAGTAAGACACATGCGAACCCACACAGGCGAGAAGCCTTTCTCTTGTGATGTATGTGAAGCTTCTTTCACGGTTAAGGGTGATCTTAACAGACATTTTCGAACCCACACTGGTGAGAAGCCATTCTCTTGTGTAATATGTGAAGCTTCTTTCGCAGATAAGACTAGTCTTAACAGACATATGCGAACTCACACTGGAGACAAACCTTACTCTTGCGATGTATGTAATGCATCTTTCAGTTTGAAGTCTAATGTTAAGAGACATATGCGAACCCACACAGGCGAGAAGTCACTCTTTTGTGATGTTTGTGGAGCTTCTTTCTCTTTCAAATTTAACTTGGAAATCCATAAGCGAACCCACACAGGCGAGAAGCCTTACTCTTGTGATGTATGTAAAGCTTCTTTCAAAGAAAAACGTGGACTTAAAATACATATGCGAACCCACACTGGTGAGAAGCCATTCTCTTGTGTAATATGTGAAGCTTCTTTCGCAGATAAGACTAGTCTTAACAGACATATGCGAACTCACACTGGAGACAAACCTTACTCTTGCGATGTATGTAATGCATCTTTCAGTTTGAAGTCTAATGTTAAGAGACATATGCGAACCCACACAGGCGAGAAGTCACTCTTTTGTGATGTTTGTGGAGCTTCTTTCTCTTTCAAATTTAACTTGGAAATCCATAAGCGAACCCACACAGGCGAGAAGCCTTACTCTTGTGATGTATGTAAAGCTTCTTTCAAAGAAAAACGTGGACTTAAAATACATATGCGAACCCACACTGGTGAGAAGCCATTCTCTTGTGTAATATGTGAAGCTTCTTTCGCAGATAAGACTAGTCTTAACAGACATATGCGAACTCACACTGGAGACAAACCTTATTCTTGCGATGTATGAAATGCATCTTTCAAGTAGAAGAGTTATGTTAAGACATGCGAACCCACACATGCGAGAAGCCTTTTTCTTGTGATGTATGTGAAGCTTTTTTCGCAGGCAAGAGTGGTCTAAACAAACATATTCGAACTCACACTGTTGAGAAACCTTTCTCTAGTTTTTCACACACAGATTGTGTGTGAAACATCTTGTCCCCGGAGGACTTATTTTCTAGAACTTATGGGTACCCATTTCTGAAAGAAACATTTTCTTAAGTTGATTATTGTGCATCTTTCTTATGAGAACGTCATTTTGAAAGAACTGTGAGAATTTAAATCACTGAATACAAATTTCTCGTACCATTTTCTTGATTTGAAAGATTTGTGAAACAGCTAATGTGCAGTGAATGTAAATGAAATAATGTGAGGCAGTAAGTAAATAGTCAAAGAATATTGTTTCCAATAACTTTGAAGCTATGTTTTTTCTGGTCACTTTTTGTACATTGCAGAAATTAAACATACCTTAATCATCCTTAATATTGGGTTCACACATAATAGATAAACTGTATATTTTCCTGCATAATAACTAAAAAAAATCTGTTTTATTTATTTTTATTGTATTCATTTTGTAACATTTTTTAATAAATTTGTTCTCAATGCCTGTGAATATTTAGTTTTCCTTCTATTGCCCTTAATTTGCTATCATGATGTTTCTTATGAATTTCTTTATTTAGATATTTATTCCGAATAAAGTTACATACATGAAATGTATAATAATTCTTAATAAATTAATATATACAGATAATAAACACACAATTACCATTTTTTTCTGCTTTTTAATTATGCTGCTCAGTGGCTAGGAGCCATGTGGGTGTTACCATATAAAAATATTTCAATATTCATTTATCCTGCATATTTGCAGAGACTGGCACAAGATTAAACATTTAAATTTTAATGAAAGTAAAAAAAAATTCTTTAGTTTGTTTTAGAGTATACCTATTTTTACTTAACTCATTCAATAAAATTGAATATAGTTTATGAAATTATGCATTAATTGTTTAATTTAAAATTGTTCCATTCTAAATACTTTTAATGTCATATATCCTACGGGACTGTATTGTTCCCTATAGTATGACCTTACCAAATATACCAGAAATGTTGAAGTCTCAGCTGTAGAAGTGTTACTTCACAAACGCTGACATCACAATGTGATTGACTCAATAGAAACTTTTCCTGTGTCTTGATATTAAAAATGTTTGTATTGAAAATAAATAAATCTGCAATTTATCATAAACAATGGTAATGAACCACTTGTAAGATTTTTTTAAAAATTGCTCATATTTTTCAATAATTAAGTTTTATAAACGAAATGATATGGAATATTTTATTGGTTTGATGAGTAACTATTCTTTTGTAGACTTGAACAGTATTAGAGATGACTTAAAATATTTGTCACCAAAATATTCTAAGTTTATGACAAAGTTCTTATAGCTTTTGTACTTAACTTTGTTCTTTAAATGAAAGTCCTAAAGTTATTGTCCTGACAGAAATATGGATCTTTGAAACAGAGATAAATCAATTTATTTTGGGTTAATACAAGTAATTTTCAAATTGTTACGAAACAGAAATCATACAGTTATTGTTGATCTTTCGAATCAGTGCAGAGTAACATTAAGTAATGTTTTTGTAGAAGGAGATAATGACATCTAGGTAAATGTTTGTTTGTTTTGTATTGCTATGAGTAAATATTAAACTTTGTTCTCTCTTTACTGTTATCACTCATTCTTTGTACTTTTGTTCTTAAATTGGTTAAGTCGTACCCACTCAAACAATTGAAATTTATTGGATTGGTGAAAANGGTTCTTTTTCATGTACAATTTCTACCTCTTTAGCTAAATTAAATTCCAAGTAAATATTATAATGCAAATATGATATTGGACAATAATGTCTGTCTCTTATACACATCTAGATGTGTATAAGAGACAGCCCCCAAACAAAATCTTTTAACCTTCTACGATATCCAATTTTTGTAAAAGGTAACATTTTAGAATATACTTTATGAGAAATTAAAGAGGAATCCCAATTACTAAATTAAAAAGCAACTATGAATAATTTTCATTAAATTGAAACAAGATTTGAAAATTCAAAAGGAAAATTGCTTTGTAAATTCATTGAAAAAAATAAAAATGATTCTAAAAACGCATGAGTTTATATTAATTGGTATCATTAATGGTGAATTTAGGAATAATAACTATGTGATGATTTCATTCATAAAAAATGGGTACTGAAAATGCTACCTTAAATAATCTACTAGCAATTCCAAATGAATTTAATACTTAAATTATCACAACTATTAACAGGCTAATGGCAAATTCAGATAATTCAGTGGGCATTGATCTGCATTGACCATTTGATTTTATTAAATAGAATAGAATAGTCATGAGTACTTCCTCTTGATTTTATTTTCTTCCAAAATATAACTTTTGCTTTCTCTTCTCACAAATATGGCTATGATGTTTGAGGAATTCTTGTCAATGCTGTAAGTGTGCACATTATATCAGAACATTTGTTTTCCATTGCTAGTTTGCCATTATATTTTGGGTCAATTTCATTTGTTTGGCTCTGAGCATCCATTCTTTCAGAATACAAAAGAGTGCAGTTTGGATAATATTTAAATCTCATCCCCAAAACTCTTTTAAATCTTATACAGGGTATTGAAGATTCTTTCTCTTTTTTTCTGTTTTAAAATATGGTTGTTTCCTCAGACTAAAATACTCAAACACCACTCTTCTTTATAAGAAACCATCTTTTTTAGGAAGTCAACAATCACAACTGAAATTATATTTATTGCCCTCGAGTAACACAGATTGACATGAAGAGCTTCATCTTTTAAATCAAGTTCTTCACCATTGTTTTGATATTGTCTCCGTGTTTATTGATTTTAATAGAATAAGTTAATATGCATTTTAAATTTCACAATCAATATTATACTTGCTATGATTTGTTGATTTTAAATCATATAAATTGCCTACTCCTATCAATTAAGTATTTATTTGTATTAAAGGTGTTAAAAATTATAATATCATTCATGTATCTACTTTTCAAGCAAGTGAATACAAACAAAAATTAAGAAATGTAGACCAAGTTTTAAAACCTAATAATACTCTACTTACAAAGGTGATCATTATATTGCTCCTTGGTTATTTAATAAATTTCCAAACAATTTTTAGAATTCTAAAAACGAACTTGTTTTGAACAGGTTGCAAAAAATATTTGGCATAGAAAATATTCTGTTGCTTTTAAATATTCAGGAATTTAAAAGGCTAATAAGAGGAATGAAACAAACAGATCGCATGTATATTTTGTATGTTATGAACTGACTATTCTATTATTTCTGAAGCAAGTCAAGTATATAAGTCAAGAAACTTTATTGCTATTGGTGCTTGCATAAAAAATATACATGAAGAAAACTCCATATGGTCTTAAAGTTGGAGGCCCTTTAAGTTCTTTTATTTTGTAAATAGGATGTATTATTATTGGTTAAACATGTAATGTATTATGGAAAAATATATTGGAATTTTATTTATCTTTTATATTGTGTTATTCTTAATTGTTTTTCCCAAATCATATCAATACAATTATGACATATTCATAAACGTACCAAATACTGAAAGAAGAAAAACAGTTTTCTCATAAATAACTCCCTTTTTTCTTTCTCTCTTCAAACACCTTTAGTGTTGCCTGTTTTTTAAATTTATTATTATTTTTTTATTTTGTTTCCTCAAAGCAATTAACTTTTTTAAGTAGTTTACTTTAATGTGTAGAATTTTTCCCTAGGACACATCATAATTCNTGTTTCCTTAAAGCAATTAACTTTTTAAAGTAGTTTACTTTAATGTCTAGAATTTTTCCCTAGGACACATCATAATTTGAATTCTTTCTCTCCAAATCTACCCCTGCAGCTGCTTCCCTTGCCCCAACCCATGACTCTTCAACTGGAATCGGGAAACACCATGGGCAGAAGCAGATGTAGCCCCTGCTCTTATCCCTAGCTCCTCTTGATCGTCCTGTTTTCCTTCCTCACTGCTAGAATGAAAGGCCTCTGTGGCCTCACAACAGTGGTTCAGACCTCAGTGTCACTAAAATGGAAGACCTCAAGTTCTTACTGTCGGCAAAATTTTAAAGGCAAAACCCCCACGGAGGTACGTGTATCTACGTTCGTAATGAAATGTAATCTTCTTCATTGCCAGGCTACGAGAACTTCTGCGTAGATAGTGTGTTCAAACTTTCTTCAGTTATTCTGACCGACAAGGGTATTGTTGTTTTGTGTATTTATAGACCACCTCAATCAGAACTTGACATGTTTTTTCGGAACTTCTAAGTTGTTTTAAAACATATCACACTAACAAATAAAACAAATCTACTAAATCTTTCGTTATATGTGGTGATTTCAAAATCGATTTCCTGAGTACATCCGACTCTGAACATTCACCAATTAATCGATTCAAGAATCTTATCGACTCCTTCAACCTTACTACTACGATAAACGACCCTACTCGCCTCTCCGGTTCATCTCAAACATTGCAAGATCAAATTATCGTCAACAATGGAATCTCGTATTTCTCTGAAGTGTTTATCGCCGGATACAGCGATCACCTTGCTCAAGTATTGACTGTTAATAATAAACTAAAACCACTTAAAATCCTTTACAAGTTTTCAAGAGAGTTAAATGACATAAATCAATCCATATTTATAAATTATTTGTGTGAAGAAACATGAAAAGATGTTTACAATTGCCAAAACACCGACGACAAATTCAGTGTATTTATCTCAATATTCTTAAAACATTACAACTCTAGCTTTTCTATAAAACGCAAGTTAATAAACACAAAGAAATACAATAGATGGATCACCCAAGGGATAAGGATTTCTTCAAAAAACAAACGCCGTTTATATTATCTTTCAAAACGCTATAATCAACCACCCGAATTCCATAATTATTTTCGTAAATATAAGACTATTCTTCGAAAAGTAGTCTATGCAGCTAAAGTTATGGAAAACGACAGGCATATACTAAAATCGAACAACCGGATGAAAGCCATGTGGAATATTGTTAACAATTACACGTCAACTTCTGAAAATCGCGAAGAAAATGTTTCTTTACTAAACGATGGCAAAATCGTATCAAATCCTCAGGACATCGCAAGTTTGTTTAATTCTCACTTCTCAGAAGTTGGTAAAATAACGAACTCAATATATCCAAATCAATGTCCTCCAATTATATCCACCCACGTACCCAATTCTATGTTCACTTCCGAAACTAACACTAGTGAAGCCATGACAATAATCAGCTCATTAAAAAACAAATTTTCAACAGGCATAGATGATATACCTGAGTTTACTGTTAAATTTTCGTCCCATGCTATATTAAATCCACTCATAAATATTTTTAATAGTTCTTTATCGGAAGGGGTGTTTCCTAATATATTTAAGAGAGCTAAAGTGAAACCTTTACACAAGAAAGGAAACAAACTTAATATTGGAAATTACCGACCAATATCTCTACTACCCATTTTCTCAAAAATCCTAGAAAAATTGTTCTAAAAGCGTCTTCTAGATTTTTTATCCAAAAATAACATTCTCTCTGACTATCAACACGGTTTTAGGAAATATTTTTCCACTACAAGCGCCATATTTTCCTTCTTAAACGATGTTACCACATCTCT
>NNCF01128327.1:4033-19179 GCA_002313205.1 Laupala kohalensis | reverse complement strand
TGAAGAGTGATACCATATCCAAAGATTCTGTTTCACTATTTAATTCCTTTTAATTTTTTAGTAATTTTTAACTATCTGAAACTCTATGCATTATTTCATTAAGACCACTTTTAAGATGCATAGTTTAAGTGCAAAACAATATTGGTGAAAGAATCTTTCTGTGAGGTATAATTGGCTTATGTGTTATGGAGGCCAAATTCTACAGATATGTTATGTGAAGTTAAATGTAAATTTCTTAAATATGTTGATGTACATACTCATTGTCCTTCCATTTTTTCAGTAATATTTTCTTGTTTTTTAATATTTGATTCTAAGGATTCCTTATTTTTATTTCATGTGTTTAATCATATTCAGTTTCTTATTGTTGAATCAAGGACAAGTCGAAATGTTAAGTGTGAAGTTTCTAAAACTCGCTCATTAAATATTATACAATAGTTATTGTGTGTTAAATGTTTCAAATAACAAAAGAGGAAATGTGAAAACAAAGTAATAAAGTTACTAAATAGTACACACAAATTTACATGCTTTTCTTTGACTTTCAGGTAAAGGATGTATTGATTCTGGAGTGAGATATTTGGAAAGACTGTAAAGTGAGTTCAAAAGTTGCTTTTCTCCTTTAACAAGGATGTTTGGTTAGTACGTATCAATAGGATAAACGTTTTAAGAACTTTGAAATGATCTGTGAAATCTCTCATGATAAGTCTTTTGTTGTGCTGTTTCAAACAGCTTGTTGTTTATTGTACAATATTTATTGGAAAATTTATATTATTACAAAAATTCTTGCAGTTGATTTTGTTTTGATCATAATGTTTAATGTCTTTGTTGGAAAATATGGAAACCAATTTTAAGAATAAAACTAACTTTTGATCAGAACTGATGGGCATTTAAGTTGTTAAAAGGATTGCATGGTTTATGAATTGTTTAATTTTCTTGGTACGGATTGTCCTATACTGAAAACATTTGGTTTTTGAATAAGAACAAATTGACATAAATATTCTATGTACAATTATGTCTTTTATTTTAGTATTATTTTATGGCCAAGAGGAAATTTTAATTTTTATAATTTATTAATTATTAAAATAAGATTTTGATAATTTGTTGTGATTTCATTTTAGTTATTATTTCAAGTCAATTTCCAAAATTATAGAATGGTATAATTCATTGAGAGAAAGGAAGATTGGAAATATTTTTGATGTTTTATTTGGTAGTAATTAGTTATATGGTGATGTGACAACATTACATATTTATGTTAAAAATATATGGTTAAGGCATTGCGACCCAGGTATTCTTTGTGTGTGGTTTCTTTCTCATTTATTTTTAATCTGTAACAACACACCACCTTGTCTACTACATACTTACTAAGAAACTCATCACATATTTGTATTAAAAACTATTTTTTCTTTATACAACATTATTGCTTCACGTGGTGTCAAGCATGCTCCTGTCCCGGGCGCTTATCTGATGTATGAACCACTTTTCATACCTTCTCTCATCTTCTGTAATTTTTCTCTGGTTAGACCCCACAAGGTCACATACTGTGTGTGTTTGTGGTGTTGTGTGACCAATTGGAGAAGAAAGAATAAGTTGGAAAGGACCAAAGCAGATGCAGTGAAGATAGTTGCTTTTGATTTATGAAGAAAATTCATAGTTTTAGAAGTGGGGAGGTACTTTAGAAAACCCCTGAATGAGAAGGGTTGAATTAGTGTCTAATGGCATATTGATTGTATTATTTTTTTTATTTTGTAGGTGCGTGATAAAAGTTTTCAGTTTCTGAAACTTGAATATTTGTACCAGTGTCGAAAGAAATGTGTGTATTAGGATGATGTTAGTGTGATATCTTCTGTTTCTGATCTCATGCCCTTTTGTTAAAATACGGTCTCAGATTTCCTAGGAATTTGCTGCTAGCTAGTTGCATTTTATATTACTTTCTTTAATTCATTGTCATACAGCCTTAAGTAAAAGCTTTTGCTGTTTTATTATAATTATTGAAATCCAATCAATTGCTTTGGAGAACTACTAAACTGGGACCTATGAACCTGTGACCCAAGTGTTCATCATGTCATCTCACGATACCTGTTTCTGCTTTTTGTTCATTGTTTTTGTTCTTTGTTTGTATTTTGTAACTATTAGTCACATATTTGTGATCCATGTTTATTGTCACCTTAGAATAACATGAGCAAAGTTTAAAATTTTCTGTTTCAAAACAACAACAACAACTGAGTACGGAGTGTATATAAGGTCTTCAGATAGTTTTCTAAATTATAATAGAACTTTGATTAGGTTTTCAAGTCCTGTATTAAATTTGATTCTTATTGTATTGTTTATTTCTATTGTTTGTTTCTATTTAAATGTGTGTTTTCCATAAATCATATTGTTTGACATTCACTGCTGCTGAGAAATAGAATATTCTCCAAATGAGCTCAACGGACAAAATATTAGCCACTTGCAGGTAACTACTATTTTGCTATTACCATATAACACCACCTCTTACCTAGGCAACTCTATGTAACCAAAATTTTCGTAGCCTTTTTATTGTGATTCCTTTTCTAGTGCAAAAAATGGAATATTAACATAATAACTTAAAAAGTTTGCTTTCACAACCAGGGAAAGTATTTTTTTAAATTTTGTTATTTTTAACATATGAGCAAATATTCAATTGAGTATTAAGTAAATTTGTTACTCACAGATTTGAAATTTACCTCCATATTTGAACCGTTAGATTTCAAATATTGTGTAAATTACTCTAAAATATCTAAAACATGCTTTAGAGTGAGAAAATTTTACTCACTATTTTTGAAAAAAAGAAAAAACTTTTTACAATAAGATTTAATCTCTAATATGACAAACATACATACAAAAAATAAAAGAAACTGTTTTTGTATCAATTTTCCCCTCTTACCTGAACTACCTGTGCTCTTGTTACGGGATGACTAATATACGGTTGGGTGAGCTTATTATTTCTTAAATATCCATGTAAATTCTCATTCCATCTATCCCACTCGTCATCTTTTTTCCTTCTTCTTTAGCCTTCATTTCTTTTGTCCACTTACATGCCAACCCTCCCCTCTTTGCCTGTTCAGTGATGATGTTTCATTGTGGCAAATATGTCTCAGCTTTTATTTCCTCCTTCCCCCAATGTTGGCTTAAGTTGGCAGAATATCTGTGCTGCACAACTAACTTTGTCACCCGATTTCTTTTTTATTAATAAATACTTCAGAAAAAATATTTAAGATATTATGTGAGAACAACTAGGCTTAAATATGCCACAATAGTTTTTCAACTGAAATATGTGAACTGTTCTGTATCTAGTGACAATGAATTTATATACTCTTGCACTGGCAAATTTTTAATCATTTGACTTTAAAAACCTTTTTGAAAAGGAAAGGGAGGGGTGAGCTAGGAGGTGTAAATAATAACAATATGAGTTTATCATTTAAGATCCTAGAGACCTAAACAAACATTAAAGTGGTAAAATAAGAGACAGGAGTCTTTATTTATTTACTTAGTTAGTTAGTTTCTGATTTAAAAAATTCTTCTATTGTGTAGAAACGATGAGCCTGCATCCGTTTTATTAGTTGCTTTTTTTTGTTTTGCTTGGTGGAGTCTTTCTGTTCAGGGGACAGTGAATCGATGAGTGAACCTCCTGCGTAAGACCTGTGAGATGATCGCAAGCGAAAAGTGAACCTTTAGGGTACGGAAAAGAATTTCTTCGTGCAAACTATAATTTGAAAATTGAAAGTACCTCTGCTTTCTTCTTGCGTTTACATCTATGTAACATTAAATTTTGTAAAAAAGGATCTAATAGGCAAAGGATCATTATAAATATTTAATTCAATTGTAAAATTAAAGAATTTTTTACATATCTATGCATAATTATATCAAGGTTATATTTGTAGTTGTTTATAAACATATCACTAGACATAAAAATGAAAAAACAGATTCATTTTCTTTTCTTTGTAGTCATAAAATGACTGCTTTTACTAAACAATACAAAAAGAAATACAAAGCAAAGGTTGTGTGCAGTGAGCCATTGTTAAGGACGACCTGGAGCTCATTAGCAGGGGTTCTATTTCCTTTTGGTAAAATTACCTTTTCAATGTCCAATTTACTTGTGGAATTTAAACTTAAAGCTACACAAAGCATGAATCTTGGTGAAACACCGAACACCTTAGGGGACACAAGAAAACCAACAGAAAAGAGAAGGTAATGCTGTGTGTTTCTTTCCTTTATTTCTTTGTTTGTCTTGTGCACAATCTGAAAAATTTGTGAACCTCTGTCAGATTATGACTTTTTTTATATATTAGGTAATAAAACAATTTTATTAAATTAATATATATATATTTAATTTTTTATATTTAAGATGACATTTCAAGAGCTCAACCAATATATTTGTCTGAAAAATCACTTGCGTTCCGTTTGGAGTTTTGTGTGAAGTTTACTTCAAAGGGCGTGAATCCTCTCTACTTGATGTCGCTGAAATGATTATGATATTTTTTCTGCACAGGATCCAGAATGTGACCCTTTCTTGAAGGTAACTGTAAATCCTTTTGTAAATGATAAAAATGAAGATGAAGATGAAGTATGAGATACTTATTAATATTTATTAATTTTGTTTGTCATCATAATGAATCAGTAGCTTCTGATGAAACTGAAAGATTGCACTGCAATGTTGTGCTGTGTATTCAATATTTTAATGCTTTTAATACTTTTAATAAAACCTATTTTACATACAAATTTGTATTGCACAGCAATTACAATCAATCTTAAGGTAGTCATCAAGATATTCAACTTAAAAGATCATTGCTTCTTCATTACATTATTCGTTTCAGTAGAGCACCAACATTTTGGAAATGCTATTTTATTGACCAGAAACATTTCCTTCTCGGAGGATTTTGAAGCCTCTTCTTGGGTTCCAGCTACTGCTTATTGGTCAGCATATTTATTTATTTTTTATTCAATACCAAATCAATTTACATAGTTACACAAAGAGTAAATTTCCAATAGAGGTAAACGAAATACCTGATGATGGACCTGGTTAACTTGTACACTAAAATTTACTGTAAAGAAAATAAGAAAACCATAGTAAATAATTCTCATAGCAATTATTACTACATAGGATTGTTTAACATAAATATAATCATTAATTTTTATTCCATATTACTTATAGTTCGTTAGGCAAACTATTAAAGCAGTATTCTGCTTTAATATAACAATATTTTTACTTACAGTATTGTGCATGTTAGGTAATATTATGCTTTTGTTTCTTGTTTTCATGGGAGAATTAACAATTATTTATGAGTTTATCATAATGAAATTGTGAAGAATAATACTTTAACACATTTTTTTAAAACTTTGTTTTATCAAAAACATACATTTAATTTATAGTACTGTATGTGAAAGTATTTCTGAATTTCAGTTTTTCTCTGCACATGAAGTTTTCAGAGATATTTCCTTCTATTCTCCCTGTCCAAATCAAAATCCCAATGAACATGTTAAGGCATATCCTCCTCCTTCATCACTTTGTTTTCGTATTCCGGTAAAGTAAGAGTTAGTCCCATCGCTGGCTGAGGTGGTAGTGTTGTCGCATATCCCCAAGTCAACTAGGTTCAATTCTCAATGGGGCCAGAAAATTTATAGCTTTTCACATTAATGTCCCAAATCATATAGCTGTGACTACTGAAAAGCAAACCTTCCTTCCTCTATCCAGTTCCTCCTAGTATCAATAACTCTTACTATTCCTAACTACTTCTACTAACCCCTCCACGTGGGCCAAGTTGTTGGTAAATCCAGCTAAACTGCCTTCCTACTAACAATAGCCTGCCACCAATTTCCTAACTCCTATTGTTCCATGTAGATACGAGTCAATAGCATGCTACATTTCCCATTTACAAATACAACAAAAAAGTAAGAAAGAACATTCCTATGCCCCATTATACATTGTAAAAGGTGAGGGTTAGGATTAATCAAGGTTCACAGATTTTTGTTGTTGTTGAAAGATTAAGAATCATTTATTTCTCTTCAGGTGCAGATACAAACAATATATTCCTCCTATTTGTTTGTACAACAAGTAAAACCAGCAATCTATACATAATGCACAACTTATTTGTCCACTTATTGTTCTGCCAGGTAGACCTAACATACAATAAACAGTTGCCTTACAGCAAATGATGTTTTCTTTATTTGGTTTGGTTTGCATTGCTAATCATTGTGAGTAAATTGGCATCCTGCAATTAAAGAACTTATTATGGAAGAATAACATAAATTTTGTGCTTGAAGGACACGATGTTTCAACTTGAGGTAAGTCATCGTCAGGAGTAAATAATTAATCCTAAAAGTCAAAACATTTTGTTTATCAAGGCACCAAATAAATGGTATATGTCCACCAAAGGGTCGTATGTCTTAAATTATTCATATCATACAGTTGTGACACACCATGCAATTTTCCTATTTTGGTCTTGGCTAGCAACAGTTGCACTTCTATAGCCTGGGGAACATCGTTAACCTACCACCATTCATTCAGGTGCAAATACGCTTAGTTTGATTGAGAAAATTTTGTAAAGTAGGCATGCCATTTGATGAAAAATTATACTCTTGGAAACATAGTTATTAAACTAGTGATATCAAGTTCCGATATTCAAGTGTTCAGCTATTGGCAAAATTGCATTATTTTTCATAAGTTTGTTCAGCCATCCTCGTAATATTTTTTTCTTTCGTTTTTTTTGTATACAATTATATCCCATATTATATTAAGATATTGATATATATTTTTCATCTCTTCTATTAATATCACACAATTATTTAAAACTAAAAACTAAATACAATAGTTCAACTTAACTGTGTTATACATTAGAATTCTTATTTTTTATAAATAATGATTTTTGGATATTATATTATTTACATTTTTATTGATGTACATTATGCTACTTTTCTGATTAAATATCCAATTTTTTAACTTATTTCACTCTGAGATCATATTAAAATTTAATGTTTATAAATTATTTGGTAAATCATGAAATCCCTTTGTAGCATGTTATATGTGTCTTTTCTGCCAACTTCCAAATTTGATTCCGGAAGCTGAATTCTGATGTAACATGATTTTCAAGAGTTCAGTTTATTCAGCCGCATAGTTCAGTGTCATACTATTGAGAGTGTAATGTTCATGAAATTGAATATTCCAAAAGAACTATTTTCAGGCTCAACATTTTTATATATTTTTTTAAAATATACATTGTTGTAATGCTTAAAAAATTTTAAGTGTTGTATTATAAGCCAAACACCTAGCAATAATTCCATTGCTATTCTATTAAATAGTCCATAATACATGGTGATCAACTATTTAACGTTTAGAATACCTTCCAATTTTGCAAAGAATTATAGCAGGTAAAGACTATATTTAACAATAATTTCTATACAATACTTCCATTACTAATGGTTATCTATAAATACTCCAAGGTATTTTGTGTATTCAATTCTTTTTTAATGCTATATCTGCTATAATTAAGTCTATATGTTTTGGTATACTATATTTATATTTTTCTAAAGTAATAAAAACAGTTTTATTTAAGTATTTATCTGCAATTTATTTTCACACAGCCATTAATATACAATTTCTTACTTTTTATTTATTTTATATCTTGTTTTAGCATATGTTTCACCGTGTGCAGAGACGACTGTATTATCGGTGGGTGAAACATAACTGCATTCCTCTACACAAAATATAATATCAATGTATAAAATTGTTCTTGAATTCTTTAATTTTTCCAGAGTTTTTACTGAATCAAAATAAAACCTAATTTTATTCACTTACAACTTTTTTCTTTCTTGTTATTTGGTCATTGATCGTATGGACTTCTTTGTCTATAACATCATCGCATGATTCTACAATTGTTTAGAAAGTGCATTATTGCCTAGAAAAGCAGTAGTTTACTAGATTGAATGTATTTCTGTGCTCACTGTATTTACCTTAAGACAGTCAAGTGGAAATGAGCTTATTATATTTAAGTGCTTTTGTGGGAAATAATGCAAAAAGTAGCAAATATTCATTTTAATCTACCTGTTTGGTTTTAGTCATACATTTAAATAGGTCTGTTTCAGTCCATGTGTGGATGGCATAATAATACTCTGGAATTGCTTGCGAGTACATTAAATATTTGGCCAAATACAATGATTCATGGCTAGTGCTGCCAGAAAGCACTAAAATCAAAGAAGAAATAAAATAAGGTACACAGGACTACAATACAAGATATTGCTAGGAAAACTCAATGAGTACTAATATACTAGAACAAAAAAATTTTTGTCAACTAATGGAGTTCAAGTTGACTATGATCATTTTTCATATTTAAAAAAATTATTTTTGGCATACACTTCCCTGCAACTCTCAATTAATCATAATAGCATATTTTTATTTTTTGCTATTTTGGTAGTTGAGTTTTATATTTATTAATATTTATTTACTTATTTATTGTTCATCAAATTCACTCATTGAGACCTTTTGCAATATATTCCAGACACTTCACATCCAATTAAATAAATGTAGTATGAAATGAGTTTAATTTTATGTCATACAGTTATTGATATGCTTATAGTAACTGTATTTACTAAGTTTTGAGACAGATAGAAATAGACTATATAACATTTCATGTATGAAAAATGTGGAGATTTTTAGAAAAAAAACAACTAAGTGTATTTGGTAGATATGCTATAAAACTTATCATGTTTGAGGATTTGATTTTGTTGAAAAAAAAAAAGGATGTTTCTAGTGTTAATAATCTCAGATGGGGAAGCTTCTAAAATTATGAAATTTGGAGAACTGATAGTTCTTAAGAATAAGGAAAAACTTACTAATAACATGTCTGCTGTTTGTTCTATAACTATTGAACATCAATTGAACATCTATTGAACACCTTGTTATCTTTAAGAAGATCTTGTTTCATTATCAGTTTTTTTCATTTTTACTCTTATAAAATGACAAAAATTAATTTTGATATAGCAACAATTTTTTAAACTGTCATTCATGTAACAAAACATTCATTTATGAAATATTTTTTTACTTATTCTAAAGAACTCTTATTCTAAAGAACTGTTAATCCATTGAGTTTGATATTTTTAGAAATTTCCCTCTTTGATTCTGATTAGATAATAAATTTCTTTCTCCAAAAATTGGAATTCTTGCAGAATATCTGGTTCTGCTGATTTGTGGAAAAAAAAAGATAGAAAACTTATTATGACACAATAAGAGTCACCGATATTGCATGTTACCAAGTCATCCCGTGTTCGATCCCCGGGCGGGCGAAGATAAAAGTTTTTTATTTCCATGTCTCAGTTTAAATAACTGGATGTATGAAAAGTCCGCCCTCTGCGCCTAACAACCGCAGTTATAATACTCTGATACAGCAGTCTTGATGGGTCCAGTCACACTAAAATTGAGCTTTACTGGTACTCGTCATTGATGGTCCTTAGCAAACCGGAACGATGTACACAATAAGAACTCTATAACCAAATTATTAAAAAAAATTGAAAATGCTGTTATGAAAAATTAAGATATATGAAAGAGTATGCGAAAAATTTAAAATTAGCAAGAAACAATTGGACTATTATATGGTTGTGTAGGCAAAGCAATGTAAAAATTAATTGTTTTCAGTTCCCAAAATACACACACGCTTTTTACAAGTCTTCCTTGGCGCACCGCCAGATAGGGCTTAAGCGGAGCAACATATAGTATCATGTTTACTCGTTTTTATATTTATGCTCCATGTCTTCTGCTTCTGGACACAAGAAAAGATGGCTTTCTGCCATGTGGCAAATGGATGCGGTATTGTGGAAATGAATTTCTCTTTATTTCTACGATTCTATTCCTCTCTCTTCTCTGGTTTCTCGAGTTTTTTGTGAAAGTCCTGTGGTAGGAAGTTTATGAATACAGCTCTTTGTTGGAACTGAAAAGAAGCATATTTGTAATAACTAACTCAAGTTGCATCGGTTACTGTGCATTTATTTTAGATCGTTATAAAATGCCTTTAATTCGTTTAAATGAACACACTGTTCACTTGATGTGTTCAGTTGGGAAATTATACGAGTAAGTGGAACTGACTGAGTGTGTAATAGTTACGAGGGGAGAATTAATTAATGTCCACAATATCAGTTTTGCGGCACACAATCCATATATAAAGGTAAGTGAAACGCAACGGAATTTTCCTTCTAAACCTGTTTTTGTAAATAAATTGTTAGGTTATGTGAGAGTTTTCCCTACTAGTAAACGTTTGTGTGTCCGTCCATAAATGCTTTTGCTCTTGATGGACTTGAAGTATTTTAAATAATTCTGTTTGCTTTTTGATGAGTATTTTTGTGAATATGTTGTCTATGTTAGTGGAAGATGTATCTATGTATTAATAGGCAAGTATGAAACATTTTTTACTAAGCTACTGTTCTACATTGTGTTTAAATTGTCATTTCTTTGCTGAGTAGGCCACTCAGTCCACGTCAGAAGTTTAGTCACAAAGTTGAGCAGGAATTTGAAGTTCATCGATTGTATGCTGAATAGTGATATGGTGGATTAGTGGATGGTCACAAGACTGTTATCTCCCAGCAGTCCTTATTTTAAGGTAGGATTAGTGGATGGAAGTAGTATACTATAATCCTTGTATATTTGTTAGGTTATGTAAGAATGCTTTACTGGTGTTACTTGAACAATCTATTTATTGTGCCTGTGAGTATTTTTATGAGCTTAAGTGCTCTGGATACGAGTTGAGCAACGTTGTAAGAGAAATTCTACATGACTTGTCACGTATTAAGTTTCCTTGTCATTATCTTTAGTGACTTATAACAGCTCTACAAATCTATTGATAAACTCAGGAATTGTTTGCCTTGGTTTGCCAGGTGTTTAGACAGTGACTATATAACATGAAGATGAACTACCTTGAATAAGTTGAATGAATAAGATGAACTACCTTGAATAACAGATTCAAAAGTGTTCCCAAGAAGTAGTTGGTTTATAGACATTTGCTGGATTTTAATGCATTTATCATGAAATCATGATACAATGTCTGTTTATGCAGGGGTTATTATTCTCGAAAAGTATATTACAACATATGACCTTCTTTGGAAGATACATAGTATTATTTGTGTATTTTCAGACACCTGTCAAGTATAGATTTGAGTTTTTATCTGTTGAAAATGTTACGACGTCGACAGTTTTAAAAACACGATGTGTTGTACAGACAAATTGAAACTGTTGATATAGTATCAGCAATCATTATTATTAATATTACTGTTAAGTAATGTAAAAGCGTTTTACTGCCATAGTCAGCAACTTCAGACTCTAATTTCGGAAGAATATTTAGACTGAACAAAACCCTTTCCTGGGTTAAGAGAATTCTGCACCAGAGACAACTTCAGATGGCATTGGAGAAACAGACGCAGTGCTCATCACAGACAGAAGTGTGTTCAGTTTCCTACACATCAAACTGGAAGTGATGCAAATTGAATGAAGCTGCCAAATCACCTACCTTGGTGTAGAAATAGATCACAGGCTAAGATTTGGGCCACATATCATCAAGATGACAGATATGGCATCCCAGAAGGGATACAATCTTACCAAATTCATGCCTTATATAGGAGACCCAAAAGAAGCAAAGAGACGAATAATTTCTTGTGTTGTCCACTGAAGAATGCTTTTTGTGGCCCTAGTCTGGGTGACATATCTCGATCCTTAAGGAGAAAGTATAGGCAGATACAAAGAAGAATGGCATTCAGAATATTATTATTGTTGTTATAATTATCATCTAGGTGATCATCATCATTTAAAATTCATAGGTTTTTTTAATAATTAAAATTTAATAGCAATTTTCTTAAAATAATTAAAAAATTTATTAATAGATAAATTTGTACAAACTAAAACTGAGTATGACACTGATGAAAACAATCAGCTGATTTACTCTCTGGGAAGCAAAGGATGATCTAATTAATTCCAATGAAAGTGTAGAAAGAAAATCTGGAGAAATGGGGCACAAAACACACACTAACATATCCAATTGATTTAAAAAAATTTATTTGATAAATGTTGTGCATCATTTGTAGACAGTGGAAAGGCATATTTCACAGTTTTAGATTTTATGATGTACTTAATCAGGTGAATTAAAACTACTGGTTTTAATATTTTCTACTAAAATTCCTTTTGAACTTTGATAGTAATAAATCATTATTCTCTACCTTTTCCTTTAGCATCTTTAGTTTTGTTATTATGAATATACAATACCTAGAACATCAATAAACCATACGTTTAGAATGTATTGGAGAGAAATAAATGAGGTCGAGGTCAGATGAACTTCTTTGACTTCTTTTAGATATTATTTCATTAAGAAAGAGAATGGAAATATTTCAGGACTAAGTCCTTTGTGTGATATAATTGGGTTTTTCTTTTTTCATATTTTGTTCGTGGTCACTTTTTATTTTCTGATCTATTTAAATGCTGCAACATCAACACTTTCACACCACTGCTCCATGAGTAGTTACTTGGAAGTTGAGTTAAAATATTTGAATGCTATGTTTAGTTATTCTGATGTAAATGTATTTTTCTGTTTCAATTTTATTGTGGTTTACCCTCAGACTTCACAAATTTTTTGTAGCACTGACTACCAGTGGGTTCCGTATGGACCCCAAGGTTTCTAAACCATTGTCATTATTTATTCGGAAGAAAAAAACCCATACTTTGCGAGTAACTAAATAAATTTTCTTGAAATTTAATCCACGTTTTGTATTTCTTTACATATATTGAATGTTTTTGTATGTTTTTTTATGAAAAAATACTCCTCATCTCGCACATATGTCTACTTGATAACTTCCTGTCTTCTTTCCTTGGACGTGTCACTCATCTTCCCCTTCTTTGTTATCCTTGGTTCTTGTATCTCCTGTTTTCTTTTAATATTAATATTTACCGAACTTGGTGAAATTGTGTGAAGCGGTCTCGATGAGACAGTACGCTATTTGAGGTTTATTCCATCACTCGCGCGAATTCAAATTCATTTAATATACGAAAGCCCTGTGCGAGTAATAGCTGTTTGTTGTACAAGAACATTGTAAATAGGAGGAGGATAGTTGAGGGATGTTGTGGTATTCAATTTATTGCTGAATTAAAAAAGAATAATTATTATCTGTGAATTCTTTGCAAATACACTTTTTCCTTCTGTATCAATCATTTATAAATCATCATCACTTATTTATTTCTAAATTATATTTTGTATACAGGTGTAAATATGCCGGAGACCAATTCCAACTTCTGGATGTCGTTGAATGAGTTTAGATACTAGAAAATAACTAATGGCCATCTGCTCACTCAATGGGCACTGTAGCTTTGAATCGTCTGATAGTCGGTGTGTTTATGCCTCCTGCACTGTTGCTGTAAATTTAACATCACGTGCGTTAGTACGCTTTGATATATTAGGATGAGATACAATTTTAAAATGAGTAAGATTTTATTTCATACATAGAATTACCACCTTTACTTTCTTAGTAAAGGATAATATACTAAACTCTGGTAGAAGATCTCTATCAACTATGTTTTTTTTTTCTGTGTCCATGTTTTTCCATGATTCACCCTTGATTACTATATCATTCTAGTTTTGTGTTGTATTTTACACATTTCTCTGCATCAAAAACATTTAGGATAAAACATTCGAATTTATGTTATGATCTTCAATGGCCTGAGCTCTTTGGAGATGGACCTGACTGCTGATGCAAAACATCACATCCTACTAGTTGTCCATGTGACTGAACCATTAGCTTGAAATGCCGAATCATTAAATTTCCGAAAGTCCTCTATTCATTTATTTCAGTTTCTTCTCAATCAGTTTGATTTGTGGGAATTTCAACTCTCTGATAATAATGGCATTCGTTCAATAATTCACAAACGTACATCCGTTCGATAATTTTAACTCACAAATCAATGGTATTTGTTAAAATTGTGAAGGTAGTATGAAGCAAAATATGAACATTTTATCAGATTTCAGATCATTTTGTAACATTTTACTTTCACATTTATTATAAGACAAAAAAATAATAGAAGCCAAACTTCCATCCAATAATAAAGTGTGAGGGTCCTTATGTGCATAAAAGTGAAGATATTGGTGAGAAAAGTGTGTCGGTGTGCACATACATTCTGCTATCATAAACTCGCGCTTCAAAAGTAATTCTGTGAAGACAGGCATCCTTGACTTGTAGACATAACTGGGATCTCAGTCAACCAGGAAGAGTGTATTATTGTCCCACAAGCTGGAGATTGTAGTTTCGAAAAACTGCAGTTCTAAAACATATCACGCAGATAGCCAAAGATTTTCTTATGTTACTTTTCATGATATGAAAGATGTGGGTCGAAAAATGGTCTATAATAAGCTTATATCTAAGAACATTTTGTGTAAACTAACAGCAAAATAGTATGAACGCAAAACCATATGTTATTCATAAATAGAACAAATATTTAATACATTTTGTTCCCGGGGTGTATAGGGACCCCATCGGTAGTCAATGCTATACTTTAAAAAACTAATAATGCAATATTTCAAAATAAATTAAAATAAGTTTTCTGATGTAGTAAGAAGAACAAAAGGAACAAAGTCATTGCCTATTAATAATTTTCTTTGATAAAGGTCTCTTATGCATCTTGCAGAAGATGCCCTGGGGTCCACACGTACCCCGCTGGTAGATGGAGGGTTAATTATTACCACTTTGTGTGCGTGATTAGGTCAAATGATTTTGGTGCAACTGACTGCGTGAAGAGTACATTTTGAATCTAGTAAAATTATTTTGTGTGTATAACTTTCTTAGTGGCAGAAGAATTTGTTTAAATATTAATAATAAAGTAAAAAACTTCTTTATTGATTGGAACTAGGTTAGTGTTCATTTAACAGGGATTATGTTCTCAAAAAAACTGAATCATTGTAATCTTGTATATTTTTATTTCTTATAGTTGTAATGTAAATATTAAGAAATAAGGTTTTCAATTATACAGGACCCCCCAGGGGGCTTACATCTAGTAAGTACGTGTTTGGCGAACACGGGGCTGCGAGCTGAGTCTGGCATTGCTCCCACTTACTTGTGCCGTGCTCCTTCCTTTCTCTTTTCTGACCTCCCTTGGTCACCTCTTGTTCTTTTCGATC
>NNCF01128326.1:731979-745127 GCA_002313205.1 Laupala kohalensis | reverse complement strand
AATCACCACGTGAAGCGAAGAACTGCTCCATAACGAAGCAGGTGCATGACGTCGCGCTGACTAGTGCTAATCTCATAGCAGTAGTCCATCGAACACCGAGTCGAAGTAATACATAGCATTGATACTAAGATAAGAGTGCTTGTAGTCAGCACTTTATATAGGAAGCTCTGAGACTTTCTATAATAAAGACATGTTCAGAAAGTGTATGTCATAGACATTCTACATGAAGCTAGTTCATGTGGCATTGGTTACACAATGTTTCGCACACGAATCGATATATGATAACCAGTGGTTACACAATGTTTCACAGGAATCGATATACGATAACCAGTGGTTACGCAATGTTTGTTCATATCGATATACTGGACCATTGGTCACGTACTGTTTGTAAGTATCGATATAATCGATGTACTTAGTGCTGAAATCGATTAATATCGCTTTATAAGCGCACAATTTGAATTAACAATAATAGAACACATGATATATACATAAACAATTTATAGAAATATAAATAATTATAAACAATAATATTGTTGCTACTTTACAAAGGTATCGTTTGTAACACTACCGTAAATATGAAGAGCGAGGAATACGACTTATATTTTCGGAACCGTAATAATATTTGCAGTATTATGACATTAATCATTTTTTCGAACCCTCTTTGGACCGCCAGGTGAAATTTGGCCTGCATATCTTCTCCTCTATGTTGAGACATAATTAAGGAAAACTATGTGCAATAATTTTTTATTACACTAAATGCCTATGTTCTTGTGTGCTAGACATCTGTGCTGGAGCAACCTTCCACTATCTCATCGCTTGTATCTCCAACATGATCAATGTTGTCCACTTCATTCCCAACTCGTCACCATATCTGTTTGTAGTTATTAAATATGTTCTATTTAAAAAGAATTAATCCTAATATATTGTTTTAACTGAGTCAAATTAAAAGAAGTGTGGAATAAATATTGAATGAGTGATTTCTTAGTAGGTGTAAATACTTAAAAATTTGAAGTTTTGATGAAAAAAGAATCTAATTTCATAACATCCACTTGCTCATCTGCAAAGGACCACCAGAATATCAGCCAGTGGTCATTGAGGATGGGAGCAAGAACTCTTGAAAAACATTCTAAGTAAAAAACAGAACCTTATTCAGGATAATAAAAAATCTGGAAATTCTGTGTGATATGAATAACAGATAATTATAAATAATGTAGGGTGATCTTTTGACATTCATGTACTGATATTAGCTGAGTTCTCAAAACTTCACTTGCATTAGGTTTTGAATTTTGTGTGCAAATAATAATTCTTGAATCCCCAGGGATATCTATAGAAAATATGTCATAATCAAATGCCTAAACAATTGTAAAAATCACACAACATGAGAAACAAAATGAAGAAAGGTAGAAAAATAAGTTGGTCAACAATAAATGGCAAAACTCATTTGCTCATTTGTGGGAAGCAGGATATGAGAGACAGTTGGCAATTATTTCCCTGAAAATCTACAATGCTAATTTATTTCTATTTTCCTAATCCACCTAACGTTTCAATACCAAAGTGCATTATTAACCTTCTTCAATGTTTTCTCCAATCATATGTATTGTGTGTATGTAGGGGGTGGAGGGGACAGTCGGTCCCAGGCCCCATCGTATAAGGGACCTCCAAAGTGGTCATCAAATATTATTGAAACTTGTGAATTTGAACATAATTATTATCTACAAGTTTTTTAAAAACTTAAACTTAATAATAGTTGAGCTGGAAATTGGAGGATGCAACCGGTTTGGATACAGTCCTTGGTATATGCAGATGATATAACTTTAATCACTGGTAATGAAGAGTAGATGAAGATAGCATTACAGGAATGGGGAAGTGCATTACAGGATAGAGGAATGAAGATTAACACCAACGAAAGTAAAGTTATGCACATATGTAGGGACAGAAAAAAGAAATCAATGTTTCCTGGGAGGGAAGGATATTAGAACAAGTAGCGACATATGAATATCTAGGTACAGTGATCTCGGAGGATGGCAGGCAAGATGCCGAAATAAATAATAGAATTGAAAAGGCCAATAAAATTTACTACCAAGTATACAATAACATACTGAACGTGAGAATAGGAAACCAACCAAAACTACAAATATTTAACGCGGTCTATATGAAATCATTAACTTATGCTACAGAAAGCTTACCTATAGATAAGAAAATGGAAAGCAGACTAACTGCAGCAGAAATGAAATTTCTTCGGAAAATAGCGGGAAAAACCAAGGGAGACTGTATAAGAAACACACAAATAAGAGAAGAGTTTAAGCAAACTCCATTAGTACAGATGATGGAAGAAAATAGTTTAAAATGGTTTGGTCACATGACAAGAATGGAAAGCCACAGAAAAACCAAGGCAATATGGAATGCAAGGCCAGAGGGGAAAATAGCAGTGGGCAGACTTCGAGGAACGTGGGATCAGAGCATAGAAGAGATATGTAGAAAGAGAGGAGCAATGGTGCAAGAGGTTCAGCGCAAGGCTGCAGATAAGGGATATCTGAAATGGCTAACCCGACGCTGAAAGGCAAAAGGGAGAGACGAAGAAGAAGAAGAGCTTTTTAATAACTAAAACTCAAATTTAAATTCTTTTTAATACATCAGAGCATTGCACATGTACTAGTACTCCCACCCTGGGCCTCATGAGATGGAGGTACGCCACTGGTGGGATTTACATTTACTTGTATCCAAAATTTGAATTCCTCTTTTATTTATTAGTATGACTTTTTTTTCTTTTCTTTTTTTTTGCAGACCTGTGGTGGAGGTATTAATTGGATAACACATCCTCCTGGAGAACCATCCCACGGTGCGGGTTCTCCAGATCTTGGCATTGAAAGTGATGCAGGTCGTTTCTCCAGCCTCAAGTCTCTGTCCTCACACTGTGGTAGTTGTGACCAAGAACCTACTCGGGGCCTGTGCGGCTTTCAAGGTAAAGATAGTGTCCAGCTGAGCTCAGAAATGCATGTTGCTTGAACAGGCGGAGGATCAACGTTCAACCCACCGATCCTTGAAATGNTCAATAAATGCAATAAATGTGACACACAAATTTCAACTAGTTTGGTTTGGTCTTGACATACTTGTAGTAACAAGTCCATATGATATATTTGGATAAATATCATCCCTAAATCACAAGAGACTTAAGTTTCCGAAACTTAAGAAATTAGGTTGTGGCTTGTTTTTCCTATTTCTTCTTTTGAGAATCTTATTGGATGGGTTTATGAACAAATTTGGTGCACAACTTCCCTCGGGAATATTTATGCAGTCTGTAAACTTCTTCGATCTTGACTTTTTATTTTTTATTTTTAAGTGCAACATTTGCGGCTCAAGATGAAGTATTAAAAAAATGTTGCTTTATGATATACTTATACTGAGATTTCACTATAGTCTGATACCCAACACCTATTACAATGTACAGTGCAGTCACTAAAATGAAATATTGAATGAGAAGCGGTCTCACTCTTTACTCACTTCTTCCGTTTTCTCCTAAGAACACCAATGATTGTTGAAAATGAATTGTGAACTGGTGGGAGTGATTGTTTACTTCACATAATTAAAAATGGAAATCAGATAAATTTTAAAGATCCATCAGAAAAGAGTCGTGTTCCAAAATTCATTCACCCACTCGCCTCCAAGAGACCATCAAACAATAAGTCTTAAGATAATATCTGATGATGGTTTGGAGAACTCCTGGAAAAATGTAAGTGGATTGTCTTCAATGGCTGACATCTCGTCTTCAGTAAATTTTATTCCTTCAACTACAAAACACTTCTGAGACAAAAAGCTTGACTGTGAGAACCTCCATGAAGTTCCTTCAATCCAAATATACTACAATAAATGATTATTGTTTGCTTATAATAAGTAGATTCTTTAAAATTAGATAGCAAAACAACACAAAGACTTGACTAAAATTTCAAAACTAATAAATTTTTGTAATTATTCGTCAACCACGCACTCCACTTCCTTTCAAGTAGTCACATTGTACTGACTCCACTGTGAATTCCCGAAGTAATTTACATCATTTCAAAACCAAGCTCGTTTTGATCTTGTACTAGTGGTGGAACCTAGAACTCACATCATGTAATAACAGATGCTTATGAATCCAAAATTGCTTAGATTTAGAAAGGAAGATAGTTTGCGGCTCATTTTTCCTGTTTCTTATGTACCTTATTATGAGACTATAAAAACATTGACCAAATAAATAATTGCCCATGGACAATGGATGACTCCTTCATCTTCAACCACAGAACATTAATATCAAAATTCAAATTTATGAAATTATTATAATCATTTTCAAGGTAATATATTAAGTGGTTTTGGATAGGTCTTTTTAAATTTTATTTATTTCAATTCTTGCTTTTCATGGCAAAAATACGCTACTACAGTTGATTCTTCAATGTGCCTTTCTTGGCATTCCAGAAATGTTCTTTCCAGCTAATATTTCTATTTAATATTTCTTTTAGTTTGACCTACGAAGATGAGGGAAAACGTCCCTTGATACGAGTTCCAATTGGAAGGTAAAATTTAGTTGATGTTTTTGTGTGCTGTTATCATGCTACAAAACAATACCTCAATTGCTTGTAAATTCTGTTTCATTTTACTCTTCTGGACCGACTTACTTTCTAGTAAAATTAACTTGTTTCTTCTTCTTTGAGATTAATATCACTCAGCATGGTCTTCACTTTCCCTACGATGAATACATAGTTGCTGGAGCTTCTGTAATAAATCAGAGAGGACATTATGGTTTATTTGAGTACAATGTTTGTTTGCTTCATTTTAAGATTTTGCACCATTCTCCCAGATTTTCTGTGATTTCATGTTCTCTTACTATTCTTTTGTTAATGTTTTCTTCTACTCAATTTTAATGAGTAATTGTTTAACAAGGAGTGTTTTTTATTTCATTTGTAGCGTGTGGAATATTCAAGTCGAAGAAATGAGGTAAAAGAAGCATTCTTTCACATACACACTGTAACTAAAATTTATTATAAAAGTGAACTATATGTGCTATCTCTGTTATTCATGGGCTGGAAACATTAAGAGTGTGTTAATACAGAAAAAAACTTGTGATTTTGTTATTATTTTTGAGTTAGTAATCTCACTCTCTCAATTACTTATAAAGTTGTTTGTTTGTTTTTTTATGATAAAAGGGAAAGTGAGTAGTTTGTCTGCATTGTGTATTTTGTACAATATCTACTCGTTTGTAAATATTTTTCTTTGTGAAGTTACTTGTTATTGTAATAGCTTTATAAAAATACCCTTCATAATTTGTGTGTTTATCTCTTATTTCTTTTCACTAGAATATGATGATGTGTAGAATTATTACTTAATAAAAACCTTCTGAAAAACACATGCTAGTGACTTTTAATAGAATTGAGCCTTTGAATGAAATTTTAAACTTTTATCTGTCAATTTGTGGCTCCTTAAAGAATCTATTTATTTTTATTTTTTTGCAGATGTTATAATATATTTTACTTTTTGAATTATGGTTGTAAATATTTACTTTGGACTTTTCTGCATAGGCACTGAGGTGGAATCAGATTTTGCGAGGTTGCAGAAGGAAAACAACGCTTTAAGAAGGAACCTCAGTCGGACAAAGAAGTTGCTTGGGGCTACTGTAACGCAGTTGTCGACTTCAAATCAAATAAAGCGACAGATGGAAATGGCAATTTGTAAACAGATAAACAAAACTTAGTGTTCTAAAACAGGTGAAAGCAGATAGTGAAGTATCTGTTGAACCAGCGAAGTAGAGTACAAAGAATATTGAGTGTACAGTGTGTGTAGAAAATGACTGAAAATAGAATTGAGTTGGTGGGTTTTGTCTTTTATAAAGTATCTAGTTTTTTGAATTGATCACAATTTGTGGTGGTTGTTCAATTTACATGATCATGACATGTTAAAATATGTAATATTCTTTATGATTCTTATTGAACAAGTTGTGTGTTCTCTGTAGCGTTTAGATAACTAGCAGAACTTGTATGAGATGTTTTGCGAAGAGATTCTGTTACATTTTATAACAGTTTCTCTTCAGAAAGAGTGGAGACAAAGAAAACTTACATTTGTAGATGTGTAAATATTGATATTATTTTCTTCTATTAAAATATTTAAAACTGAAAAAAATGTGATTAATAGTTTTTCCCTTTCTATCTTGGCAACCTATTTTCTTTTCCGTACTTATCCTTTCAATATCAAAAATCACTCTATCTGTTCCAAAACTGTTGAGTGAAAGGGAAGATGATATTTGTGTGCATATATAAATGAAAAATACAATAATAAAGTTAGGGATCTTATTTGTGTTATTATTAAATGGAATTTGAAATTGTGAAATTATTATTCCTGACTCATTTATCTTTCTTGGACTTGGAAAAAAAAAATTTGATTGCTGTAAATTTGAATTTGGAATGTATAGAAACAATTACTTTACTCATACTTCACATCATCATACAGATAATTATATTTAAAAAATCTAGTCCAACATATATGCGCAATTACAAGCAGCCCTTTGTAAAACTCCATGGAACCACAGAATGTAAGTATGGTAACATTGCTAATAGTAATTGATTCTTCAAAGCTTTGGTAGGTATGATTAAGAAATTTGAGACAAAAATGGTACAAAAAGGAACCACTTTTTAAAAAAGTTGAAAGGGATCTGTTTTCAGAAAATTTACCTGTCATACAGGTATTCCACCAAGAATTAATCTTTTAAAAAAAAGATGGAAGTATTAATTTGTGCCACAAAATGAATTTAACATAAAATAATTTTTTTGCCTAATTTTTGAGATCAGGCATGTACCGAATATGTTGTAAAAATAACAATACAGTTTTCATTGGACAAACAAAAAGAAACATGGGAATTAGACAAAAGGAACTTATAACATGCTTTATTAAATGCTGATCATAGTCAGTCCTATAATTGTTGACATAATATAGAAAAACCCAAATGAAAATGGTCAAAAATTTATCTTACCAGATAAAAATATCTCACCAACTTTCCGAGGAATTATTTTCCTACACATTTCTTATACATAAAAAAATCAATCAAGTAACTATCCGAGACCAGTGATAACAAACACAATTTTTATTTATAGAATACTTGATGGCTTTCAGAATAGATTAATTAATATTACTTTACTTATTTCAACTTTTTTTTTTAAGAATTACAATCTGGAATGTTTCGAAATTATAACCAAATTTATACAATTCCATTCACCGTTTCAGAAGTTCAATACTTTGAGAAATAAACAAGCCAATACGACACAGACTCATTTATTGACTATTTAAGAGGCTTCACAACGTTTCGACCCCCCATTGTGGGCCATCTTCATCAGGCAAGTTTTTATTCAATAATTATAATTGTAGAGACGTAATTAAAATATGGATACCAATTAGATATTAATATAAATATGGATATTAATTCGCGAATTATTTTTCTATTTTCGCCTTTGAACGCTCTATTTGTCCTCAACACGCCACGCACAAGTCGATTAAAAACAACCCGCGCATCTCGTCCGTAAGCCGAAGCCAGCCAGCCACACCTCCCCACGTCGTATGCGGCTCAACTCGGACTGAACTTGTCGAATCGCTTCGGTCGAAGCAAAAATTGAAATCTTGTATTACACCAGCAGAAGATACAAGAAGGTATTCAACGAACTTTGGAATATGGTCTAGAATTGAACCACAGAGTGCACTGCAGTCACTACTTGGCTATCATCATTGCAGCAGGTGGCGGAGCACATTAGCGCTACCTAGCGTTGAAAGTCGACATTAGTAAATTTAGTTATGTCAATCGTCAAAAGAGTGCGCTGTATTAGGATATCAGGGTGACAGCAGGTAACGGTCTCCACTAGCTGTCAGAATACCTTCTTTTGTATTCTGCTGTTGTAATACACAATTTCAATTTTTGCTTCGATGGCGGCGTCACATAGCTTGTTGTCGTGGCTTAGTGCAGCAGACGGACAGAGGAGGTACTAGACTCCTATAACGCGTTATAACTATAGACATAAAATTCATTATATTTAGATGATTAAAGATATTGTTGCTTTGGGTGTTTGAAGTATTATAGAGTACGCAAGTGTTTAGCGGTATTGGGCCTATCAAATGTATATTTTTGTTATTTTGTGTATTATCGTGCTTGATTTTCGTCGAAATTACGTGATATATTATTCAAATGTAAAAAGATTTTGATGAAATATATTATTAAAAACAGAACTCGTAACCTGTATAAAGTGCTGCTTTTTTTAATACAGTATTGATGTGTGAGAAATGTTAAATTAGAAGAGCGTGAACTGATAAAACACATGTAATCAATTATGTTTATTGCGTTAAATACAAATATTTTAACTCGCGACCTTTTATATGTCGCACATAATTTTTATTGTGTTAAACTACAATAATATTCCAATATTCTCGAACATTTTTATGGTTCTATTCTTGTTATGTCTATTCAGCTGAAATGTTATAATAAAATATGTCAAATAACATATCTAATATTAGGGCTCAGGTGAAACTGAAGTTTGAAAAGTCCAGAATTCTGTTGAATTTATTTACAATTTTATGCAGTTTTAGGAATATATAAATTATACATGTACACATTATTTAAATTGAGAACAGTAGTGAATATATATTTAGTGTCTACGAGAAATAGTTTGGTTTAAAGACCAGTGGAAATGAAATGTTATTTTAATTTTTCATTAACTTCCAGTGATCATTTCTTGTAATTTTATTCTTCATATCATGTATGTTAACATTAATTTAGATGTTAGTTAAAAGAATTTAACTTTATGTGTGGATTATAATACTATAATGGTTTTGATTTTGTCCAATGGATGCATTTATCCATATTTACCTTTGAAATGTATGAAAAGCGTAGCTTATCTTAATTCTGTTGAGGAGTTCCACAGACAATATATTATTTTATGGGGGCACATGTTACGATTCTTCCCTGGTTCACAAAAATTTTGGATCCTTGGATCGGAATTGATTTGATGGTCCTTTGCCTTCATCCAATAGGTAAATAAGTTTGAATTCCTAGTGGTCACACAGTTTTTTGTTATTGTTTCCATGACAATAAATTATTTGATATATGAAGTCAAATATAATTATTTTTAGGGAAAATTTCTCATACTGTTTCTTTAAAATAATTTTTCTTTCTTTGAAACAGTATCTTCTTTAATCCATGTTCTCTTATTTAGATTTTTCATTAAACATGGGGATCAATTTTGACTAGTTGTTGATTACAAGGACTGCCAGGCAGTTGTGGTAATAGAAACAGATGTGATTTATCTGTGATTTCTTTCTCTGTTCCATCTAAATGCAGGGAGGAGCAGTAATTTCATCATAACTGGCAGGGACGTAGCCAAGATTGTGCTAAAGAGGTGTGAAATGTAAATAAAATAATATCTAATAAAAGCTTGTATTTTAATTTTGTTAATGTTTATTTTAATATAAATACATTGCCAACTCTGTCATTGATACATGCATTAAATAATCAATCCTTTATTTGACTTAATTTATGGGAACTTTTTATTATTGAGTATAACTTTTAAGGGCTAGAGGGGACCAAACTCCTGGACTCCCCCTTCAGTTATGTCCTTGTGTTACAGCAATATATGAGCGTCGTCAGCAGTAAGAACAAACATGAATGTAAAAAATTTATTTCTACAAATGTATATTGTGTATTTATAGTTAAATTTGAAACAACCTCAACAATTGTGAACTAGTTGTTGTGAGACTGTAAAATGTGTGAAACTTTCCTTGTTTTTGTCAATGTTTCTCACCCGTGGTTGCTTTTTCTGAAGATTGATTTCTTTTGAGGTTTGTCNATATAGTTATTTTTATTTCAACATTATATATCACTTCACTTATTCATGTGACCAATCTCACCAATCCAGGAGCTGCAATGATTTTGTTTAATAATGATTTTCACAAGGTACAGATTCATGCAGAAGTTGAGGGCTTTTTATGACTAAAATATTCCTGGTTAAAACTACCAACCAAACTAAAAATAAATACTGGTAATAAGTATAAAAATGAGCTTATTCCATGGTTAAAAAATAATCCATTTCTTGGATTGGGACTGGGAATAACTTGTCAAGTCCAGCCTTGGAACTGAAAAACGTGATGCCCATTTTGGATGCTTCTGTTGAAAGTTGGTCATTCAGGATGAGAAATGCAATTATTTGTTGCAGATTGTCTTTGAAAGAACTCAAAGAACAGTATGATTGAATATATTTTGGAATAATTATTTACTTGTCTTTTAAGAACATTCTGGTTTTATTGAATGGTTAATAAATTTAATTTTACTTTCATATTTTATTCAAATTTCTTGATATCACTTAATATGTTGCTCAATATTTTAAATTTAATAATTATCTTGTTTCCTTTGTGAAATGATTTTTTTTTTCATTTGTTAAGTGATGTATGATGTTGAGATTAAATTTTCTCTCATATTGAGAATGGATAATTAATATGCATGAAAATGTTCTCAGTAATTAAACATTTTATTGTGCTTTTGTGAAATATTTTAATAGTACGTATTTTGTGATTGTGAATTTCAATGGCAAACTATACTATTTGATATATGGCACATGAGCCTATCGCTTTGAACGTGCTCAGAATGAACAAAGAAACAAAAACACATGTACCTCATCTTCTGATTTCAAAACCATCTTGTTAACTGCAATTCAGTTCTACATGAAAGTAATATGCTATCTTTTGGGTGTTTTTCAAGAAGTTTCCATTTGTTAGAGCCAACAGTGACAGTTGGATAGGATTAACTTCACCTTTGTCAGTGCCTCTAAACTTAGATTCTCATTATTGGGTTGAAGTTGTTATGTAGTTTGAAGAACCATCGTAAACTTTTTCAACTTTTTTCAGACTTAAAATTTATTTCTCTCATGACTTTAATTTTATTATATAATAATGACTGTTGTTAACAGCGCAATGGAATAATCATATTCAGAAAATTTATTTTTGTATTTAAAAAATATTTTGTTATGTAAATTGCAACATATACTGCTCTTGCAATCAAAAAGAGTTTTAAATTCCCATGTATCCATAACCTGCAACAAAGAATATAAATATTATTTATAATATAATATATAATTATAAGAATATATAATTATATAGAATGTTCATGAGCAAAATTCAACATTCCATCAATGCTCCCAATTGAGAATTGATTATGAAGCAACATTTATGATCTCAAAATTACATAAGAATGCAAAGATAAATTAATAATTAGTTTCTATTAACTTGGGTAAATGCCAAATCTTCATTTATATTTGAATTGTAAAACCAAGAGCATAGAATTGGGAAATAGGATCACAGAAACTCCATGTATATAGTCTCATCTCTTAATGTGATATAATTTTATTTGCATTCACAAAATTTGATAATTGATGGTAATGAATGATGTACACCTGCTCTTTCTTTGTATTTAAATCTATAAAAAGGTGGAGTTTGTTAAGAAAACAAAGAAAAAAACAGTGGTGGTCTAGTGATGATGTCTTAGCTTCCACAATCCCGCTGAGTGGTAGAGCGTGAGTTCAAACCCTGCTCGGCTGAACTAGGTGCAGTTTTCAGCTGAGGTTTCCCTCATCTACTCCAGACAAATCTTGGTTCAGTAATTTACTCCTGTTATGTCAATGTGCTTGTATGATAGATTCCCAAAATTTGGGTTTTTTCCTCATGTTCTTTTATTTAAACGTGAATTTGTGTTAGTTAAGTTTCGTTTATTTGAAATGAAGTACAACATAACTTAGAAATTAGATTAAATTTTCTTCCACTACTAAACTCGCAAGGACAATCAAAAAAGAAAGTTATCTGATTAGTGTTACATATTATTTTAAAAATATATAGTATTTGATTTCAGTGTAAGTGACTTGCGACATAAAGTTTGAAAGAAACAATTCGACTTTCACCTTTAACAGTTAGGAAAGTTCTCTTCCTGATCAGTATCTTCCTAACTGAAAGTCGAATGTCTATACGATTTTTCTGATACGTCAGCTACTTTTGTGCATTAATTTCTGCATTATTTGTAGAACTATTTATTTATAATTTATATGATGATATACTATATGTCATTATAAACTTATGATTTTATGTCACCGTGGAGGACGTATATGTATATTTTAGTATGTACATACCACAGGGTCCCTCTCCCAATAAAGCTCAAGTCCCTCCCCCAACAAAAAATAGAATAAGAAAAATAAAAATTTAGAAAAGTAAAAAAAAATTAAAAAAATTTTAATTTACAATTTTGTATTAATTTTGTATTCTGTAGTAGTAATCAATTGTCTTGAAAATACATTATTTTGCACCAAAGTTCCTAATTTTCCATTCCCCCAGATCCCTTAGAGGTCTTATCTCAACCCAAAATAAAATCCTGGAACTGCAATGCCACTGGTTACAATCAATTTTATTTATTCATTTATTTACTTACTTTACAGACTGTCTGAACAATTAATATTGATAAAAATGAGAATGACAAGTAAAACAAGTAGCATAAAAGACACAAATCAATATAAAATTAAATACAAGTGAAGACTAAGAACAAACTAAAGTCATTAACAATAATAATAAATTTATTGTCAAAAAAACAGTACAAACTGCGTATGACAATGTGGAAGACAATAAACTTATTTACTCTTCGGAAGCAAGCAAGGGACCATCCCATCAATTCCGATCAAGGGCCCTAAGGCAAAGGAGGATTAAAAAATTTCAGCATAAGTTTGCTAGATAAGATAAAAAGTTAGCACCGAGTTATAACACTAATAGAATGTCAATATGATTGTAATTTAACGCAAAAAATTTACATGTACAAATTATTATCGAAATATAGATTATTCTGAGTATAGTGCTTAAAAATCATAAGAATTGAAATAACACTAAATTCACGATTTATTGTTACAATAAACACGCCCCTAGACAAAGCCTAGAGAACCTGTATAAGAAATCCGCCTCTACCCGAAGGAAAAACGGAGAAAAACCCGGGCCAGGATGAGGCTACAGAATTTATGTACACAACCGTGCCAAAATTGAGTACACATAAAACTAAATTAATATGAGCCATACGGCAACACAATCATGCAAGAAAATAGTTTTTGAGATTGTTAAAAGTT
>NNCF01128326.1:704576-731779 GCA_002313205.1 Laupala kohalensis | reverse complement strand
ACTCTAGGGCGATGAATATTATTACTATTGCGAGTATTGTGTTCGTGAACGAGACTGTTTCGTATAAAGCAAGGATGGCACTTCAGTAATTCGGTCCTAACAAACACAACTGTGTCATAAATATAAATGTAGGGATATGTTAAGATATTTAATTCCTGAAATAAAGGATTACAAGAGTTTCGGGGGTGAGATTTACAAATTATCCGAACTATCCTCTTCTGAATTCTGAAAGTTTGAATACTCTGACCGGAATTGCCCCAGAAGGTAATGCCGTAACGTAAATGGGAGTAAACGTTTGCAAAATATACGCAACGGGAAATACGTGGACTAACTGCGTTAACTAAGATTCGGAATGCGTAACACAATTTGCTTAATTGGGAATTAAGATTGTCAATGTGACAATTCCATTTGAGGTTGTCTTGAATATGGAGACCTAAGAATTTTGTATTCGTAACAGTTTTTAATTGTGTTCCGTTTAAAGAAAGAGAAACCTGTGGTAAAGATTTTGTGATACTATTGTGAAATGACATAGACACTGTTTTGTCAGTGTTTACAATTAGACGATTTGCATGGAACCGAGTCGAAAGATTAGACAAAAGTTTTTGAACGTTGGTGTGTTTACATAGTAAATTAGTGTCATCAGCAAAAAGAACCATTTTGCAATCTGATGTGGATGATGACATGTCGTTCACATACAATAAAAAGAGTACAGGACCGAGAATTGAACCTTGGGGTACTCCGCAAGTAAGTGGCTTTGTTTCTGAAAGCCAACGCTGAAGTATTTTATTTTTTGTATAGGATATTTCGACCTGTTGATATCTACCTTTGAAGTAAGAAGTTAGCCATTGATGTGGAAGTCCACGAATGCCTAAATAATGCAATTTGGAAAGGAGAATTCCGTGATCGATGACAGAGAATGCTTTGGATAAGTCAAGAAAAACACCCTGAGGATTTTCTCCACGGTCAAGAGATGTGATAACATAGTTTAAGAAAGAAAATATGGCGCTTGTAGTGGAAAAGGATTTCCTAAAACCGTGTTGATCGTCAGAGAATGTTATTTTTTGATAAAAAAATCTAGAGAACGCTTATAGAACAATTTTTCTAGGATTTTTGAGAAAGTGGGTAGTATAGATATTGGTCGGTAATTTCTAATATTGAATTTGTTTCCTTTCTTAAGTAAAGGTTTCACTTTAGCTCTCTTAAATGTGTTAGGAAATACCCCTTCCGATAAAGAACTATTAAAAATATTTATGAGTTTATTTAATATAGCGTAGGACGAAAATTTAACAATAAACTCTGGTATATCATCTATGCCTGTTGAAAATTTGTTTTTTAATGAGCTGATGATTCTCATGACTTCACTGATGTTAGTTTCGGAAGTGAACATAAAATTGGGTACGTGGGTGGATATAATTGGAGGACATTGATTTGGATATATTGAGTTCGTTATTTTGTACCTACTTCTGAGAAGTAAGAAGTAAACAAATTTGCGATGTCTGAGGATTTGATAAGATTTTGCCATCGCTTAGTAGAGAAACATTTTCTTCGCGATTTTCAGAAGTTGACGTAATTTTTAACAATATTCCACATGGCTTTTATCCGGTTGTTCGATTTTAGTACCTGCCTGTCGCTTTCCATTACTTTAGCTTCATAGACTACTTTTCGAAGAATAGTCTTATATTTACGAAAATAATCATGGAATTCGGGTTGTTAGTTATAGAGGTTTGAAAAATAATGTAAATAATAGGTAATATAAGAAAGGTAGATAATAGATAATATAAGAAAGATAATATATAATATTCATAGAAAGTAGATTTTAAACATCTATATTGCCATCATTGACATATCTATATATTCTAGTGATTGGATTGTTAGATGTGTAGCTCATAGTATAATTACAGATATTATAATGCCTTTTGGGAACTCATAATAATGGACTATTAGACTAATAATGGACTAATTCCTGAACATGAGTTTTACGTAAATGAATCATGTTTACAACAACCAAGTACTTACTGCGATGTTCCTTGCTGGGAAACAGGTCTGCTAGGACCAGGATGATTGAACGTGGTCATGGGCATCTCTTGATTATAAATTATTAATTAACTTATTTCTTTCTTTATCGTCAATCTGTCTTGATGTTGGAACAGAGCTTGTTCTCAATGTAGCCAACGCTTTTACTTCGTCATCGTCCATAAGAGGAATAATATTTGTACCTCGGCTTATGTTGGCAGGACATTTTCTAAAAACTTAAATCCATCGCCAACCTCCGCCATCAATTCAATACACTTGGTCTGGGGGCGCTATTCTGTTCCTTCTGCATCGAGCGTGAGGAACTAAGATCCTGAGACTTAATTTGGTGTATTATTAACTTGTATTTCTTTACATCAAATACTCGCTTTTGTGACCACTATAAATATGAATTTGGATATAACTTGAATTCGTAGAAGTTGGCAATTTGTGTTCGGTAGCTATATTACAAAATTTTCGGCAATGTTACGTGACTGGGAGTATAGAGTTGGCGCAATTTCAGTTGGCAGAGCCGACAAGGGTCCCACTACTACCTTGTTTGCGAACATCGTCTCACTGTCAGACATTACTAAAAACATTTCACTTTCCACTCGTCGTAGCTCGTCGACTGACACATGAAACATTTCACTTTCCACTCGTCCACCCGAGGACACATGAAACCGACAGCTGCCTCGACATCTGTGCAATTGTCGCTGGAGCTATCTCTTACAGATGTCTTGATGACGTCTGGATAAATCGCCATATTAGGCAAAATATTTGACGTATCCACAAATATCACGAACATGCCATCCTCACGTGGACTGAACAAGCAAATAACTCAATAATGCCAAATATATTTTCTTACACCAGGGACGGGGATGTATTTGATATAATTCAAGAAATCTTTATAGAGTTTCGTTATTCCAGTCCATTGAAATGTTCCAGTCCATATTAAAGAAATTATAGAATAAAAAAGTCAAATTGTAGGTCAAAGAATCAACATCTCGATGAAGCACGTTCTACTGAGCGAAACACGGCAAACCAATTGTGGGTGGTTTACGTAAATATTTGCTTTATTTGAGTCCTTTGATATGCAACTAAAAATCGACTAGAAAACGAATACGGGTGTTCACGTATTTGCCACAATATATTGCAATAGAGCAAATACAGACAAATAGCTTATCTACACTTGGCCGTGTTTGGGCAAATAAGGCAAATACGCAACGCTAAGTGAAGTACCCGCATAAACTTAATATAACCCGTAGGGAAGAGAAGTAAATAGCGCGGGACCGTTTTCTTTATAATAACCCTAAAAATTAAGAGCGACGAATAAAACTTATATTTTCGGAATCGCAATAATATTTTTAGTAACATGGCATCCATTCTTTTTTCGGATGTTGTTTCTATCATATTGTTATATTTGCCGAAAGAAACTATTTGTGTTCTTTGTAAGTGATTAATAACGACTAATTAAAGCAGACTCAATTTGTTATCACCAATTAAAGTATATCCTAGTGGTAATACATATAAAATATTCCACTAATCAGAAAATAATACACTTAAAAAACACATAGAACAATTTAAAACTTGTTAAAATGAACACGACGTTTTGATGAACATTGGTATAATCATCAAGAGAAACTCGCGTCGGGGGAACTTAATTAATTGATCCAAACCATTTCTTTTTCTTCAAATAAATTGTTCTCTAGATGTCATTTTCCTATTAAGGCATTATTTTCTAATTATGGTCCTATACCGTGATCCCATTTTTTACAGTTTCATGATAAGAAAAATTGCCCGAAATTGAACAAAATTCATTCACACGAAAATAAGTGATCTCACGTAAGTTTGAATTTAGGCATGATTCGCGTGAAATACACGTATCAGGTTTGTCACAACATTGACTTCCAAAAATATTAGAGTGGGCGAATCCCAATGTTCAGTATGCTTGGTTCACGGATTATATTAGGTGTGTCCTGTTTCTATTAAATGTGAGGCAAAGTGTGAGGTGTTATTGTTACGTGTCCATGCATTTACGTGTTCTTTAAGCGTGTATTGAATTTTCTCCCTGTCAGGCTGTCATACAACGCGTCACAGACTCCACATTGTGGCATGTAAACGCCGCTGTTCTCAGTTGTAGGGGTGGGACCTTTGATTTTACCACAGTTGCTTCCTCCGCTAAATTATTTGTATTAAAATAACGGTGAGATTTGTGTTTTTGTGAATCATGTTTGCTATTTCTTGTGAAATGTTACCGAGATAGGGAATGCTTATGAATTGCAGACGCTCATGAAAAGTGGGTGTAAGTGATGTGCGGGATTGAATGTGAAGTTTTTGGAGTTTTCTATTACAGAAATCCCATGTCATTTGACTCCCAAAACAACACATCAACACTTGAAATAGAACATAAATTTTATCACAGATCCAAATTAGAACAATTACACATTCAGAAACAGATCAACAATAACAATTTCACTCTTAACGAACAAACCAATTTTCAAATTTCGCCGTTGCTATGTCTCGCTCTCCTCCACTTCCTAGAATTCTTCTTCCGCCACCCTCTCACCCCCACACACTTCGGAGGTCCTTCGCCTACTTAAAAGACCTTTCGTCACCCGCCGGACGCATCCTTGTCCGGAGGAAGGTTAGTGCGTGCATTTTACTCGCCTTGTGTCCCTTTAATGCTATTTGTGTTTATTTTCTGCTTATTTCTATTTATTTATGTGTATTTTGTATCAATTTCAGATTACTGAAGATGATCTCTATGCGGTCGAAAGTCGGTTCTAATAATAAATATATGGTTGGCGAGACTACACAAATTAATTTCATTCAGATTAAAATAAAATTTCTATCATTTCTCAAAAAAGTGGTGGGGGTAACTGCTCCCTCCTAATCGCCACCACTGTCTAAGTCTGCAGATTAGTTAGTCCTGTATGTATGACATTTTGGAAATACTTTTGAAATCTTGAGATATTTTACAAAATTGTTCTCCAGATGAAAAAGGTCTTATTCTGCGAGTTGCGCAGATTTCAACTAACGCACGATTCAACTTACGCATTTCCAAAAGGCGGAGATTGTTATGGAATTTATATTTTCAACTGGTGGTGGACGAATGTCTTCTGGTTTGGTTTTTCTTGGCACCATTTTATGTTGCAGAAAATGGTATTTGGAATATCCGAAGTCAGAAATAAGTTAATAATTAGAACAATTATTTTCAGGTTTATAAGTTTTTTGAATCAAGGAAGAATGAGGGTTTGTTGCTAAAGAAAAATCAAAATATTTTAAAACATATTTTTATTGGATAATTAGCAATATACCGTGTATATTTGTAAATATATTTATTTTCGTAGATTATCTGTTACTACGGTGAACGAAACATAAATATGGTGTTGCATGTCTAGTGAAATAACTCTTATATTTCTTTAGAAGGACCACACGCTGACGGCGACGGTAGTCTGTAAACATTTTTCTTGTCCAACCCTGCCGACTACCACCCACATCACCACAGCTTGACCCTCCGCCGCGCAGGTAGAAAAGTTGAATCATACGTAAGCTGAATCGTGCGTGAGTTGTAATGTGCTGACCCCTTTTTCTGCTGGATTTTTTTTGTGGGGTATTAGGACTCGTCAACGTCTTTCTGCTGGAGTTTAATAACAATACAAATTGTGGAATAAACCTTATTCGTTCGTTGAATGTATAAATGGAATACACAATCCTAGCAATTTTATTTTTCAATTCACTTCTCATCAACCCTGTAGATTACTTGAGATTACTGTACTAGCAGTCTAGCTCACCAACCTCGCTGTCAATTGTTTTCTTTCCTGACACCATGATCGGAAAGTGAAGCGGTATGTTTGAATTTGTGTACTAATGATATTTTAGGACGTGACGTGCAAAAATAATTTATAATGGTAAGATTGTAATGATTTATCTAATGTTGACATGTAACATGTATGTGATACTTGTAAAAATACTTGAAAAGGTTTGATTATCGATAAATTACCCAGCCAGCAAACATTTTGACAAGATTTATAAAATCCTAACTTGCAGTGGTGAGTTTTTGTGCTTTTGAGTTGAAATAAGGCTTTCATTGAACTATTCCCACTTTTATTAAGATCTCAGATTTATTCCAACAAGAAAAAAATATCTTACGATAATTCACTAAACCAATATATTTTATTACCTTGAAATGTTTATTGACTTTTTGTTTGTCCTTGTCCTTGATTTGGTTGACGGCAACCCTCCTGATGCGCCAATTCACGAACGCCGCAGACCTGCTAATGTTGCTTTGAAAATCGATTTTTTATGGAAATCGAAAAGAGTAAGATTGTACTCTCCTACGGACGTGTTAAATCAAGAATACAGATATATTTTTAATAAAGCAGAAAGAAAAATTTCATGTGTTAATACATTTTTTGTCGAGTAAGAACGTGGTCAAAAGGGTAATTAGTGAATAGTTTTCCAACTTCTCTTCTATATTTATTTTATTGAATGTAGGCTCCATTTTATACTCGTGTATTTTAGGTGCCAATATGACGCTTTCCGATGATGAGTATAAAATTATGCTCAAGATGACATCAAATATGAGTAATAATTTCATGGGTGAATTCATTGCCGCCGAGACATTAAGGAGTTCAAGGGTTCAAGAATCTGACTAGAACCTTGGTCATTTAACTTTGAACTGGTGTGCAGGACTCCGTCTCGGAGCACAGTGGCCATGGTATTTAATTCACACTACTACTAGATCGCAGTTACATCACCAAATTTACATAGTGTCTAGAAAGGGTATGGCCGATATTTCCCCACTACACCGATAACCCTCATGTTACCGTCAAAGTGGCACCTTATTGAAATATACTAATGAAAACTCAGTTTCCTTTTTAAAGAAAACAAAACTCATTAGATTCGTTTAGATTATTTCATGTTTAAGTATTATTTTATAGAGTGCCAATGTGAAATTATTAGTATATCACGGAACACAGAATTTTAGGTGTATTGATACATAACTCGCAGAGGTGGATCCACGATTTTTTTTGGATGGGCAATCGATTGGTTTGATATCCCTCCCTCGAAAAACTCTTCCTCCAAATGCACTGTAAGTCATTCCGATACATAAATAATTTGTGTGTATGAATGTCTTAAATTGCTTTTTATATAAATAAACCTACAGTAAACCCTTAAATTTCTATGTTTTTTAAATGTGGTTTATTCGTACTGGCAGATTTGCAATATAAAACTAAATAAAATTACCGTTGGAGTCCTCTTTTTCTAAACGGCAAAAGTAATATAAATAAAAAGTATTTCATGTTACATTTACTTACACAAATGGAAGCATCAGTACACAATACGTGTTACTGAATTGAAAATGACAAGTTTCGTTTGTGCTTCCTTGCAAACAGTTCCAAACTTCATTTGGAGTAATGGTTGAAGCTATATCTTGATAAACTGGCCTGTCCATTCAGTGGCTCCTCAGTCATTGTACATCTGAAGTATGTCTTCATTCTCCGCAATGCGGAAAAAGATCGCTCAGCTGAACACGTCGTCACAGGAAGAGTACAAATAATCTTCAGTAGTATTCCAATGTTTGGAAGATCTGATGTGTATTTGAAGGCTTCAGCTGGTTGTTTAGGAATTTAAAGTTCCACATGTGCTTCCAAATGCTTAACTCACCCTTTAAGGCATCAAAGCAAGGAAGATCTTTTTCATACATTTTAGCACCATCCAAGACAGAAATTTCAAAATCTTCCGGAAATTGAATCGATTCCGGTTGTAACATTTGGAGTTTTCTAATTTGGGTCATTTGAGATTTTGGAAATCTCAAACCAATCTCACTGATCAGGTAATCCAAAATGAGTATTTAAATATTCGATGGAAAATATTAAACTGCCGTTTCTGATTGAACATTTAATCTGTGCTTTTAAGTCCCGACAATTCTTATTTTTTTAATATCAGTTCCCATTCTTGAAGCCAAATCACAGCTTTTTCAAAAAGTTTTTTAAAGCACTCTCTGTTATTGGTCCGTTTCTCCTTGATGCTTGCAAGTGTGGTATCCACCAGTGGTATAAATTGAGTGCATCAATATGTTGGGGAAGAGATTTTTATTACTTCACCAGTCTCAATACGGAGACTTGTTTCGCAATAAGATTCCTCCTTTTCAAAATAAATATTAAAGGTTATGCAGGACAAGGTTTATTATGTAGTTTGAACGTACACAAATAATAAATACCAACACACCAGGGTGACAACAAGTATGAAAGTTATATGAACAGTTCCCTTTTGTACGACTCACGACTTTGAATAATTTGGTCGTTGTGGTTATGGAACTTCTCCTGTCCGTCGCGAGGTGGCGCTTCTGGTGCGAAGTCCTGCCGTGGCTAGATGATAGCGTTGGAGTATGAGGTTCTGCAGTCTGCCGTGAGGTGGCGCTTCCGTCCAAGGTTCTGCAGATATCGTGAGACGGCGTCTCGTGGCCTCTGAAGATAGGATTCTGCCGCGGATCGGGCTATTGCGCAGAGCTTGATTTCTTGATAGAGATTATGATAGGAGACGATGTTCACTCATCAAGAGAATCCGTCGTACTGATTTCTCAGTCGTTGCTGTTGCTATAAACTAAACTTTGACAGATGACGACGTTAACGACGTAACACAGCGTCGAGGTTCGGCTATTGAAGCTTTCTCGAAGCTTCTTAATAAACAGACCCAAGTTTCTCGAAGTTTCTTAATAAATAGGCGACATACGCTTGATGATACATGCGACGCGTGCGTCTCATGGAGTCATGTTTACAATTTGCGTCGTATGTAGAGACTCTCCTGCGGACGGTGTGTATTATTCTGGCCTTGGATCTTGAATCTCTGAGTCCTTCGTCTGGACGACGGCATAAACAACATGGCGTGTAATGCCTCGGCGTAACACCATGCATCTCTTATGTGTTAATTCATGAGGGAGTTTCATCATATACGTAGTAAGGTACGTGTTTCGCCGTATATGTAGTAAGGTACGTCTACAAATATATTCAGCCTAAAGTTTCCTAGCCAGCGGCAGAGTTACTGACATCACATCTTCTAAAACCACCAAACTTACGATGAACTCTATGTCTAAAGTTGCAAGAATGCTGTGAAGAAATGAAAAAGCATTACATACAGTCCCTTCGGCTGAATAAACCATTGTCCCTAAGAGTGTGCAAATAGGGCAAAGAGTTTAGGAAGGTCAACACGGCATCATGACGCTCTAACCACCTTGTTTCACACATCTTTTTGATGGCGTGCTTTCGTTTTTTCAGATCATCGTTCATTTTATCATTCAGTGTGTATAATATTTTGGCAGATTGTCCAAAAACGTTTGCAACGGCTTAAATTACTCCAATTGCATTTCTTGTGGAAGAAACGGAGCAAGCTTTGCTTATTACCAAGTTAAGTCTATGGCTAACGCAGTGACTATTTGCTGACAATTGACTCTTGACATTGCAAGAGGATGTATTTTCATTATTCGTGCCTGAGCTCATATTAGAACCTCCGTCATAAGCTTGACCCCGGCAATCATTTATGTCAATATTCAGATTTTCCAGAGCCTGCAAAATTTTATGGGCAATACTTTCACCCGACAGATCCACAACATCTATAAACATAAGAAAATCTTCATTTACTTTGCACGATGTCTCACCAAAATACCGTACACATATCGCTAGCTGTTCCTTTGCAGACAAATCAGTAGTCTCACCTGCGATCGCAATGAAGTACTTAGCATGCTTCACACTTGAAACGATCTTGTCAGGATAACTTCCCCGCAGCATTGAATTATATCGTTTTGTATGGTCTTACTAATATAAGATGACGTTTTTCCACAGGATTAGATATGTGACTCGAGTTCATTATCTCCAGCATCAATCCTAAACTTCAAAAGAGCTCTAATATTTCTTTGATTATTTATTTGTTTTGTCAGTAAATCTCCGTCATCCCCGAGACCTCTTAGTGCTATATTTTAGACACCACAAAAAATTATTGTTTTTATGATGGGAATTAATTTCTTCTCGTTTTCATCTATCATAGCTTTCTGAGCAGTGTTTAAACTAGACATGACACCATCCTTTTTCCCTTCCATCACTAACGGGAAATTTTGACAAGCCACTATATTTGCCTTATGGTACTCAGCCCTGTCGTGGTTTTTCAATATTTCTATAGCTTTTTTGAAAGTTTTCAGGGGTTCTAGCACCAACTTTCCTATCTTAACATCATTTGTTCCTCCCTCGCCTCGTCCAAAAGGGACGCAAACCTTGCATAGCCCACCGTTCAAACTTCTACTGTAAACTAACCAAGGATACATTTGAAGCCAACTTGCTTGAAAAGATCTGTTTTTCCTTCCTTCTGTGTTCAAAGGGAACTGAAAATCTCTTGGCGGGGTCCAAGAATTATTTAACCACTCGTATCGATCTTCATCGCCGATTGAAGTGTTACTATTTTGATTTATTAAATTACCAAAAACATGAACATTCATTATATGACACCCAATATCGGTCCATTGAAGAATTTTTGGTCGATGATGTCAAACGTGCCGCTGTGGACTGCTCTGTTTCTTTCGAGAATGTCAAAGTTTGGTTCGTGCTGTCATTTTCAACCTAAATAAGAAAAAACCTTTGTAACCAAGAATAAAATGTGTTGTTTAAACAACAAATAAATACTACTGTTTGGATGGTCTAGTAATTTTGTTGAGTTAACATCTCGACTATGACAACTGAGTGAATTGCATTCAGTGTAGTTAGTAAAGAATTAATTAGCAGAACTCAATATTTTTTTAGTAGATTCTCTTGTGTTAATTTAATTTGTAGGAACAAATTTCTGATTTTTTAATTTCAAAATGGTTGGTTGGGGCAATTGCAACCGTCCCACTCCCGAAACGACTTGAGTCCTCCTGAATTAACTTGTGAACTAATACATTTGTTATGCTTTGATCAGAGTTGACCGAGTCAGCGTAAAATATTTCAAGTCCCTGTAGGTAATAAGCGGTCATATATTCATTTTTCAAGTTTTATAGCAAATGTAAGAAATTGTCATACTGTTTTTACCTTGTAATCTCCACATTCATTTGTTGATCCTCAAAACGCCATTGTCTACTCGTAGTTTTAGCTATATTTTCCACTCCAGGATGTGTTAATCTTTAATTGTTTAAATTTTCATTATTTCTACTCTCAGTTATTTTAATTATCGATAAGTCAACATTATAATCGGCTGAGTGATGTTATGTGATAATAAAAAACATAATCAAAATAAATTTATAATATTTAATCATTTGTCTGAGTTACTCTTTTTACACACTTGACCTGGATGGTTGGGGGAGGGGAAGGGAATCGGGAACTGCCACGCGCCCTGGTGGCCGCTTTTAGAACTAGGCTCGGACTAGTGCGCATGGAACAATGTTATGAGCGCTGAAAGCTGTTAACCATATATGTATACATTGTATATTTTACAGCCCTTACAGTTTTACCCCGGTACGTTTCGCATTATTCTGTTTTATATTTTCCCTGAAGAAATCAATGCTGACTGAATATAATTCTTTTTTGAATAACACAAGCTTCGTGTTGTCACATATTTGTATCTGATCTATTATTTGATATCTATTTTATTGTTTAGGCATCTTCAAACTGGCTCCAGTGTTCAGTTTTGGAATAACATGACACAATGGGACTTAATGTTACGTATCTTACAAAATTTTTTGTTGCAATATTGGCCTTAATGTTTTATTGTGAATTTTTGGTTTACTATGTTGTACTTCTTCAGGTGAGTAAAAAACACTTTCTTGCAATTATTGTTATTTTGTGTTATTTGACAATAATTTAAAATATATTACCTTAGTGTTTATGGCCGCCTCTGGATCCCCACAAAGAAGATGGTATTCTTGCTGGATCTGATACCCAGCCAGTTCGTGCCCTCATCTTGGCTGACACTCACTTATTAGGGTCTCGTGGAGGACATTGGTTTGATAAGTTACGGAGGTATTGCTGAAAAATTGTTGTTATTTTATTGTCGATAGTATATTATTCTTTTAGATTCATATTATTCAGTAAATAGCCATGACAATTGATAATACCTTCTGATCACTAACAGTAGTAAAATCTTATTACATGTAAATATTATTGTGATTTTAGGGAATGGCAGATGTATAGAGCATTTCAAACAGCTATGGCAATCCATAAGCCAGATGTTGTATTTGTTCTGGGTATGTTTTCTGCATTTCCTCTCACAATTCATTCAGTTTGTGGTTCACATATCCAATTGTACATGCTTAAAATAATTTCACGAATGGTTTGTATCTTCATTGCAGGTGACCTCTTTGATGAAGGCTTATGGTGTAGTGAACAGGAATTCGATTATTATGTTAATCGCTTTAATGATTTGTTTGAAGTTCCATCTGGAACTCAAATATTTGTGGCTGTAGGTAATCATGATATTGGATTCCACTATAGGTTGGTAACAAACTTGAAAATTGAAATTAGTTTTTCTTATAAACTTAAAATTATCATGCCGTGTACATAAGTAGCACATTCCACTCATATTATTATTGTTTCACTATAGTTTCACCAAAATGCCAATAAAATTATTGTTTAGAATTCTGATACGGATTGTGGAAATCTGAATTGTTTTTCATGTTGCTTTTTAAAGTTTTTAATTTACTACCTTTATTACATTTTCTCACTTTGTAATTTGTGACTTGTTACAGAATCAGTCCTTATTTACAAGATCGTTTTGCCAATGCCTTTGATGCCCCATCTGCAAAGATAGTGAGTATTCGAGGAAACCACTTTGTTTTAATAAATAGTATGGCAATGGAGGGTGATGGTTGCTTTCTGTGTCAAGCAGCTGATCTCAAACTTCAGAAAATTTCAAGTAAGTATTGTCTCAATTTTATGTATTATATTTTCTTTCAAACTTTTTTCTTTGCAACAGTGAGGGTTTTTAGACATGTATTTTGTATTGATTTTCTATTGTTTTAAAGAAACTTTTATAAAAACCCAACATGTTTTTGAATGTTTATTTTATAGAAGATAAGGGTAACAGGATTGTTGGTTAAAAAAAATAAAATTAATCTAATTTTTTTTCAATTTCAGTAGTAGAGCAGACTAATTCTCTGTTTTTATTCCTGCTTAGTACTGTAGTGGGAATTTATGTGAAAGTTACATCCTTTTTCCTGAATTTAAAATAACAATGCAAAGAATATTAAATTCAGTTGTGTTGTCTCGCCAACCATATGTTTATTGATAGAGTCGACTTCTGACTGCATAGTGATCATCTTCAGTATTCTAAAATGAAAATTAATACATACAAATAGATATAAAATACACAGAAATAAACAAAAAATAACACAAATAACAATAAAGGAACACAAAGTGAGTAAATTGCACGTACTAACCTTCCTTCGGACAAGGAAAAGTGGCAAATGTGCCCTGCGGTTGACAAAAGGTCTCTGAAATAGGCAAACGACCTCTGAAGGGTGTGAGGGTGAGGGTGGTGGAGGAAGTATTCTAGGAACAGTGGTGGACAGCAAGATGTAGCAACGGCGAAATTTGAAATTTTGTTTGTTTGTTAAGAATGAAATTATATTTTTCTGAATGTGAAATTGTTCTAATTTGGATATGTGATAAAATTTATGTTCTATTTAATGTTCTCAAATGTTACAATGTAATATTTCTACCACTGAAGATGGCCACCTTACAGCCAGAAGGGTTCTTGCATCAATAAACAATGACAGTTGGACGGAATTATTTCTTGTTTGTGAGAGAAATATTCAATTTCATTTGGTGTTTTTGGATGACATTAGGTTTGCTTTCTATTGAATATCTAAATGATTAAATATTGTAGAAATCACTGAAGGTTTGAAGTTGGAGTTGTAAACATATGTTTTTAAAAATTTAATAGGAATATGGGGAAGTAGTGATGCTGAAATACAAAATATATTACCAATTTCAACTATTGTTTACCTTAACAACTAGAAACTTTACCTTTCAATCAGAAAATCTGTATTATGAAATGTAATNCCCCCCCCCCCCCATTTTTCCATTTGCTTATGAATTTATTTGCTCCTTACTTTGTAGGAAAACTGAAGTGCAGTCGTGGTTTAGGGAGATGTGAACCTGGAGCGCAACTGTCACAGTACAGTAGACCCATTCTCCTTCAGGTAATACTACCACATTGATTGATATGATGTCAGGGTGTGTTGTAATGTAAAATTTGTTAATACATTTCTTGATAATGATCATGTTGATTTAAAAATTGTACATTGTAGTTCTCTTGTGAATTTAACAATAATTTTTTGGGATTAGGTCACACTTTAAAAAATAAAATTCTCTTCGAACTTGCCAATGTTTTGATGTATATAATATCATCATCAGGGCTACAATAAATTTATAACGTGAAAATACACACCAAATGTACGTAAAATATATAGTCAATACCAATTATCAACACTTTAAATTATAAAAAATGTTGTAAACAAAAAAGAAAGTAAACTTTACAAGATAAGGAATCAACAAACAAATATTACACAATTTACAAAAAAATTATCATGCTCATAAGAAGATGTGTAATCTCCTCTGTTGCTTTCATCATAAGAAGGATTCTAAGTCCTCCCATCCCTCTGATTCCTCTCTCACCCACTTCTCTTCCCTGTCTTCTTTCCTTTTTTCCTTCCTTCCTGTAATTTGAAAAATTATAATTTTAAGATTTTTTTCTCCCTTTTTTATGATATAACGTGTTCGGCAATTGTTTCCTTTTCTTTTCTTTCATCTTTGTATTTAGATATTTGTTGAATTTAGGAGAGTTTTTTTAGTGGGTATGGTCGAGATATTCGGCGAGTCCCACACACGGGGAAGAGTCTTTACGGCTCTTCTCTATGCTACGAAACTGCATTTTTTCCCCATCTGCAAGGGCTCTAATGACCTTGCCGTTGATGAGCCCTAAAGCCCCAGAAAACAAAACCTACTACTGCTCACTGCCGCCTGCGTACCGCCAATTCAAATCGTATATTATTTTCTCATTTGGATTGTATATTATTAAGTATATATATTAAGTTAAAGCCTGGAGTAATTTCAACCAAAATTGATTCACAGATGACTGACTAAATGATAACAAGTACTATGTGGGTAAAACATCCCTTGCACCCTTAGGGAGTGGTGAGAAGGGGAGGATGTGTAAAAATAATGGGATAATCCGATATTAGATATGAAACCATAGTTTTCGGTGGTGTTGGGATGGATAAGAATGTCCCAGATGCTTTCTATGTTAACAATCCATCCACATTGCAGATAATATACTCCTAGCATCCCTAAGGTAGGGGTGGGAATGAAGGTCAGGTAAACAATAAGAAAACGACCAATATTGGTGTTGAATAAATCTGTTGAGGTTGTAGTTCTCGGTCGTAGTTTTTGGGACCGCTGAAATTAGTAGTGACATTCTTGAAGACACACAATCAGCCCATATAAACTCCAGTACCCCTAGGGAAGGGGATGCTATGAAAGAAATATCGAACATTACCATACCAATGAGGATTCCATAATTTTTGGCATTGTTGAGTTGATAGTGAAATCCTGATATAGTTTAAGTCTGAACTCAGCCCTCATGAAACAAACAAACACACCACTAGCACTGTTTTGGTGGGTGGGGGGTGGAAATGGGTTTATGAATAAAAATAATTGAAAATTAATATTGAAATATATAAAAAAAAATGTGTTGGATACATAGTTTTAGGGTTGACGAGATGTTTCAACAACCAATGCCGTTATCTTCAAGATATCAAATAGAGCTGTTTTCTTAGAGCTGGGCGGAAAGAGCGAAATGTAAAAATAAGGAAAAAAGACCGATATTAATGTCACGTCCATGGTTAGTGTGTATTCTGAGATGATTAATCATATTTCCTATGACATTATGTACCCTTCAGACCACATGAGGTGCACGACATCCCTAGAGGTGGGAGTTAGGAAGAGCGTGACAAAAAATTATCTAAAATGTCCGCTAAGAAAGGATTTTACAAAAATTCATCCTTAAGGTTGTGAAATGGGAAATTAAATTACATTGGTGAAAAAAAAAAGGATTAAGGGTACTCACCAATGCTAATATAGCCTTCAACACTAATGGATAACATTCTCAGTGGATACCAATGAGAGTATGAGAAAAAATAAAATTGGAGACATATTAAAGAATGCACGTAAGCAAAGCTACGGGTACTCAGCTAGTCTGTTTGTTTGTTTGTTTATGCTTTTATGGCCTCATTGGACCACTTTAGTCAATTTGACTTTCAAAGGCATTCTACCTTGTATGGACCAAGCTCCGAGTTACAACTGGAGAGGTTGATGTAAACCGCAGAGGTTGATGAATGATGATGAGTGAATGTTGTGGTGGAATAATAGGCAGGGGAAACGGGAGAACCCTGAGAAAATTGCTGCGAACACCACTTCGTCCACCACCGTGAATTGTACTTGGATCAGACAGGGTTTGAACCTGCGTCGCCAGAGGTAGAAGGCGAGTACGCTAGGCACTACGCCAAAGCTCGCCCCAGCTAGTCTGTATATATAAAAGCAAAATATCACTCACTTACTGACTTGTCACAAAATCTCAGAGACTTCAAAGCCTACATACTTGAAATTTAACAGGCAGATTCCTTTTAGAGTGTAGACATCTGCTAAGAAAATTTTTACAAAACTACATCCCTTAGATGGTGAAATGGGGGTTGAAATGTTTTATGTATGTATCTCACCTTATGGTGAGTCTGGAGCAACCAAACTTTATATACAGGTGACAGACTATCTTGCAATAAGCACTGTGGGGGTAAGACAACCCTGGCACCCCTTGGGAAGGGGTGAGAAGCGTAAAAATAAAGGAAAAATCCTATAACACATTTGAAACCATAGTTATTGGTGCTGTTGAGATGGATAAGGACAAACCCAATGCTTCGTTAGCTCACAATTAGCCCCAATTAGAGATATTAAACCCCTAGCATCCTTGGGGTAGGGATGGGAATGGGTGGCAGGTTAAAATTATCAAAACCGTCTGATATTGGTGTTAAATACATCTGTTTTGTGGACGCAGAAGAGAAGAGAAGAGTCAGACTCTCAATGCTGCTTAAGCCAACGATCACACCTCTATTAGAGAATATACTCCATTTGGTTAAGAGATGAATGAAAATAATTGAAAATAACTAATTAGTGTTATCATATTTTTTGAGGCCACTGAAATTAGTAGTGACATTTTTGAAGACCCCAAAGACTAAAATCATCCTATATACACCCTTTTGCATCCCAATGGTAGAGTACAAATATTAAAAAATAATAGATATTTGTGACGTGTTCACAGTTTTCAGAATTGCTGAGTTGATTGTAACATCCTTTAATCATGTAAGGCTATATTCAGTCTCCATGGGCAATATTACACTCTTAGCACCCCTTGGGTGAGGAATGGGAATGGGTTCACATGGAAAAATAATCAATGTAACTGTGGAGATCAAGGGTTTAGGGGTCGCTGAGATAATTTATGACATTTCTGATGCTGCTTAAATCCACGATCAGCCCTATGAACCCCAGCACTTCAGGGAAATAGTTTATAATGTTTTATGGTTTATAAAAATTATCGATAATGATATCAGTGACGAGTTCAGAGTTTTCAGTGTCACTGATATGAATGGTATCACCTGTATGAGAAAGAATAAAATGTGAGGCTTATTACAGAATTCACATGAGTAAAGCTGTGGGTACTCAGCTAGTATACTGAATAAATTGTAATGTAGTAGTATATGTACATAAATTGAGATTATTTTTATTACAAAGAGATATTATCGTCTAAAATTCAAATTTTTTTTTTTTCAATTACATGTTGCACCATTTACTTTTGAATATGTAGTAATAAAAAACAAGATACTATTTTAGTTAAAACTTTGTTGTCAATATGAACTTGATCCTTGAAACTTACTCTTTAAGGAACATCATCACTTGTAGCATGCATAAAACAGTGCTGAAACCCAATTTTTTAATAATGTAAGTATTGAACTCATAGTCAACTATGGCAACCTTATTTTAATGTGTGAACTTTTTGATTCTATCTTTAAAAAGTGTTAGTGCTTCAACAATAAACTGGGACTTACTTTCCTCTTCATTTTCTTTGCGAATGGGTCTTTTTGTATTGCTCTAACATTTATGTTCTTTTTTTCCTTCATTTTTGTGATTTTTCTTATTGTTTCATAATCTTGTAAATTTGGATATCCTAATTCAAGAAGGTCCTTTTCCATAGTTTTGTACCATTTTGGTATAGTAATTTTGTTTCTCAAAAATGTGAGTATTTGATATGTTATTCTATTGGGATCTTTCTCAGTGCCCCATGAATTGGATTCTTTGGATGCATATTGTGTCTGATTTTGGGGATTTGTTTGTAGATTTCTTTGTTTGGTTTTGGGTAATGAATTCCAATCTTTATTCTTCGGCCTGGGGTTTTTCTCATAATTTTATGTTGTTTAATTTGTAGCAATAGTTTTAATGTTTTATATTGAAGATTAAGAGTTTTTGATGAATAAAGTTCTTCTAGTTTGATAACTGTTTTGTAATGCCGAATTTTGCAGTTCCAATAATATTGGTGTACATTTTTACTTCTAATTTTAAATAAAAAAAATGTTTCTATTTCTAATGTATTGCACTTACTCAACTTTGGCATGGTTGTGTACATTAATTCTGTAGCCCCATCCTGACCCGGGCTTTTCTTCGGGTAGAGGTGCATTTTTTATACAGGTTCTCTAGGCTTTTGTCTAGGGGCGGGTCTATTGTAACAATAGATCATAAATTTAGAGTTATTTCAATTCTTATGATTTATAAACACTATAGTCAGAATAATCTAGAGTTCGATAATAATTCGGACATGTTAAATAAATTTTTCTTTTTAAATTACCAACTTGTTGATGTTCTATTAGTATTATAACACATAGCTAACTTTTTATCTTATCTAGGAGTTTGCTGAAATTTTTCAATCCTTGATTGGAATTGATGGGGTAATCCCTTGCTTGCTTCCGGAGAGTAAATTAGTTTATTGTCCTCCACGGTCTCATATGCAGTTTGTACTGCTTTTTTGACAATAACTTTATTTATTTATTTATTTGTCCTTTCTTTAAATGTGGTGTTCCAAGAAAGAGCAAAGCCACTCTATCGATGCCAGTGAACGAGTTATTATATTCTTGTCACAGCACTTCCCCATGTATCGAGAATCGGATGCTGATTGCCATGAACCTGATGAAGCTCCAGTGGACCAAAAGACTCAAAAGTTCAGAGAAAGATGGGAATGCCTTTCAAAGGAGTCCTCTGAGAGGGTAGGTTCATTACCATATTTACCTGTAAATGTTAGAAATTTTGAAGAGTATAGTTTGCTATGTCTCACAAACTAATTAAGATATCATCTGGATTTTTCTGTATGTTAACTTGCTAATTTTTTACATGTTGCTTTTATATTGTAGAGGTTCACTGAGAATGGATTTTTTGAAATAATGATTCAAAGGTGTGAAATGTATGGTAAAATTGATTTAGAAGGATAATGTAGACTCGTGGATCTAAATCCAGGTTGTTTATCCATGAAAATGCTGTTGACTGTTTCTTCAATTTTTCTCTTCTGTCAGACTATCAATTTCTCTGTAATTATTGTCTTAAACAATTAATCAAGTGTGCTTAAGTTTATAATTTTTTACTGCACAATTTTTGCTGCTCTTGTAGATAGGTAGATATTCCATTTTATTGTCATGGAAACGCCCAATTCATGTCATTTCTTTATCTTAAACTATGAGCTTTTTGCATTATTTTTGAAGGGAATGCTATCTCCTTATCTTACGATGCACTACCCATTTGATACCACTGACCCAAAAATGGAACGTTAGTTTAAATTGCTCTCAATTGTAATCAAATGGGAAATTTTGTGGTCTAAAGTTGGCAATGCATAAAGGAATGTGCAATTATTGGTGGTCTGGATTCATTTTGTAAATTGTGTGGCTCGTGCTAGCAGTAACCCTATGTTGATTCAGCAGTTTTTCAGACATCATGTCATCTGGAAAAAAGTGAGAACTATTTAATTGTTAGTTATCTGCAAATGAACTGAATGTTTATATTATTTTACTAAAATAATATATCTTTCTTTGTGCATTAAATGAGTTCTGTTGTGTTCTTTTATTGAGTAAAAACTCATTGTTAAAACTTCCATTCGTTAAAATGGATCAGTGGGATCAGATGACTAGGTGGTTTTTAATTGTTGTTCAGGTTATCAGTGGAGGAGATTGCATTGGCACTAGAGGAAGAAGATAGTATTTTGGAGGCAAGGATTTATTTAGGAACCCCAGAAAATCATCTATTTTCAGATAAGGATTCATATGACGAAAATGAGGCTATTTTGTATCATTTGAGTGGAAGCCAATTAAGAGAAATTTCTGAAGTGATGTTTAAAAAATTAATTTCTGGGGAAATAGTTCAAGAAGAAGTAAGTGGATACTGTCACTCAAAAAATATGCATTACTTTCGAGATTACTTACCATTTATTATATGTCAAATTTCTTTGCAAAACTGCTCTGTATCTGATGCCGAAGCAGTATCTACTGAACGTTAAGGAGAAAACAGTAAGACTCTTGCTCCGGGGGAAAAAAAGTGAAAGGAAACATAAATCAGAAAGAAAAAGGAGGGAGTGGGAGAAAAGAAATATACCACAGCAACCTCCTCGAGAATGGGATCTGCTGGATTTCATGAGTGACGATATGAATCCTATTGAATGTTTTGAACTTTTTTATGATGATGAAGTTTTTGAAATGATAGCAAGTTTTACGAGTTTTTAAGCCAGGCTGCGTGGGGAAATGTCATTGGAAGTGACAGCGGAAGAAATGAGAATAATTCTAGGAATTCTTATTACTGACGGGTTATGTACCTTTACCTCGTTATAAAATGTATTGGGAGATGAGTGATTACTGTCACAATAAGGCGATCTCGGATAGTATGCCACGGGGTAGATTTGAGAAAATTATCAAGTATCTACATGTTTTGACAATCACAACTTACCAAGTATGGATAAATTTGCCAAAATCCACCCACTTTGGGATAAGCTAAATACAAGGTGGCTGAAATATTTCAGCAACAACAAGTATTTGTGTATCGAAGCTATGATGACTTATTATGGTCGTCACAAAGCAGCACATGATGGAGAAGCCGACACGATTTGGATATAGAAATGGTACCTTTGTACCAGACTTGGCTATTTGATGCAAGGTGAGCCTCACCAAGGGGTCAAAACTGGGAACATGAGTTTGGATTTAGGTTTGGGACTTGGTGGATCTGTGGTCCTTGATTTGACAGAAAATTTACAATTTGTTTTTTTGACAATTTTTTACATCGTTGCCTCTATTAGATATATTTTCATCAAGAGGAAACACAGGCACAGAAACAATGAGATCCAACAGAGTAGAAGGTGTGCCACTTGTTGAACCATCTGCACCAAAGAAAATCGGAAGAGGCTCTTATGAGCAAATTACTAATATTAGATCTGGTACTATGCTGGTTCGGTATCATGACAATGATGTTGTGACCGTAACATCCAAGGGTAATGGCATGCAGCCTACTGGAAAAGCAAAATGATTTAGTAGAGCGGACAACAGATACATTGACATTTTCTCACTTACTGCAGTATTTTGCTACAGCACTTACATGGGGGGAACAGACCGCAGGGATGAGAATATTGGGAACTTGAGAATACATTTTACAATCAAAAAGTGGTACTACCAGTTATTTGTTTTCCCACTCAATGCATCAGTAAACAATGCATTGTTGATTTACAGACAACTAAGCACCTATGAAGAAAAGACCTTGGGTTTACAAAATTCTATCTAGGGTTTACAAAATTTATCACAAACGCTTATTTCAAGAAGTTTGCTACTTGAGCTGCATTAGGTCAACCTCTTCTACATCCAAAGATGGTAGACAAAAGAGTGAATGCCCCATTTTGATTCGATCATTTAGATCATATAATTTCGTCACAAAGACGCTGTAGACAATGCAAGAAAACCACCACAAAAATGTGCGGGAAATGCAATATTCCACTACATGCAAACTTTTTTCAGATTTTCATACAAAACTGACATAAAATGGTTTTAAAATATATTTTTGTAACAATTCTCTAAATGATCGTTGGAAGAATAAAATAAATTTCAACAAATGATGTTTGTATTCTACTTTTACACCTACCCATCCGATCCCACAGGTCCATTTTTGGGACATGCATTTTTTCAAACATAGAAATTAGAATTTTTAAACAATTTTACGTAAAGGTAATGTAGGAGAGGCAGAAAATATCAGAAGAATCAATTTTCTTGCAGAGAAAAAGAGTTGGGATGAAATAGGTTTACTGCTAGCCTCTGCTTTTGAAGCAATATTTTATTTTACTTTATAACAGATAGAATAGCATTTCCTAGAACAGATAGAATAGCTCTCCAAAGAAGTTTTTTATATTGTCTTGTTTTCCTCCCATTCATCTTGGTGAGTTAAACTTATTTTCTTCCACTCATTCAACTATTGTATTGTACAAACATTCATTTTTAAATCCAAACATTTAGTATTTTCTCAATGAAGAAAAAAACAAACTTACATTTGAGGAGTTAGTATCTCGAAACATGAAAAAAAGTCAGGTCTGGTTTAAGCTATGTTTTAAAAGTAGGTGAAAGACTAAAAGAGGAGTAAATCGAAAATATTGAGAAATTTAAGAAATTGTCTGAATTCGCGAATGATTTCGCTCTAAATGCCGAATTTTGCGGTTTCCCGTAAAAATCCCACGATTTCGCGTTTTTTGCGCGGTGTTTTTGAAATGAACAGTTTGCCATGACTTGATCTACCTGGGTTTGAACTCGGTTCGATATAATCTAGAAAGGGTATCCCAGTTAAGATAGGTAATGAAGTTTTGTCAAAGTAATTTTTGTCAAAGTCTTGATTTCATTTGACTTATTTTAATTTTTCTTTTATACTTCATCAGTACTTGATGAAACTATTTGGAAAAGGTAACTAATTGATGTTAATTAATGCTAATTTAAGCTGGAAAATTCATGTCAATTATGTTATGTCAAAATCAGGTTCTGAAATATACACAAGCCCTTTGTATGTAGCTGTTTGTAACCCAGATTTGTTGAAATCATTATATTATGCATTAATTCATTCAAAAATTGAATATGGATTATTAGTTTGGGAAGGAACATATATCACTACCTTGAAACCACTAGTGACCCTTCAAAAATATTTTGTAAGAATTATATCAAACAAACCCAGAACACAACATTCTCAAACACTTTTTGAAAATGTAAAAATATTACTGCTTAGGAATTTGTACATATGTAAAGTGCTAAAATTGCTTTTTAACAGAAGTAGTAAAGTACATGACCATGTAAAAGAAAGAAGTAGAATATTGAGAAGGAAGTTATACATAAACGTACCTTGACCTAAAGTAACTATTTTCAAGAAATTTTATTCCTATTTAGCACCTAAGTTTTTTAACTTCTTATCTGATTGTATTAAAACAAATAATATAAAAGAAAGTTTTTAAAATCAACCAAGGAGTACTTACAGTATCAGGAAAATGTCGATCTGTTCAATTATTCAATGGAATAACATATACTCATATCGATGTTCTCAGTATTTTTTCATGTTAAGTATCCTGCATGTTAAATCTATGATTAGAAGTTATATTAAAACATCTGAACTTATTTTAACGCAACAGTGTGTCTGTCTGTTTGCTACCTGATCACGACTAAACCACTGAAACAATCATGATGAAATTTGGTGAGGAGATAGTTTAGATGTCCAGCATGAACATAGTCTAACTTTTATTTTTTAAATGTGTGATGAGAAAGATAGAAATGTTTTTTAACAATAAATGTTGTTAAAGTTGGGGAAAATGAGAGTTATATTTGCTTACGCCACTGCGAGATAGATGACAACTACGAATGGCAATTTTATTTGCCTCAAAGAGTTCTACAAAAAAGTCTGCAACAGCATGTCTATGTACAAAAATTACCTACATTATTGATAAAACATTATTAAAAATAGAACTTAAAATACTTCAATTTAGGAGAGTAATTTAAAGAGGAAAGATCAGTTATCATCAAACTTAACGGATTATTTGTTTTGTGCATTTAACAAAGTTAAAATACGTCTTCATGTGGTTTCCGTCAAGTATGGATGTTCCGACTGGGTGCTCCGCGATAAGACCTTAGCAGGTAGCCAAGCCACTGCAGAGGAAGAGGAAAGTAATTCACTTATATTGCAAGGAGTGACAACATTTAAGATAAGTTCACTGCCAGTTTTATTTGTGCACTATTTTATTCTTCTTTAATTTTCTTTTTACGAACTACTTACTCTTTTATATATATTCTTTGTTACATCTCTTTGTAAGTTTTTGATTGTTATTATGGGAAATAAGAAGGAATCTGCTCGTGTAGTAGAGAGCATTGTACGAGATGAAGGACTATTTAAACAACTCGTATCCGCTATTGCAGATGCTGTCCAAGATAAATTGAAGTCTTTTTTCGAGCGTCAGTTGCAGAAACCCCGCCTGCAACTGGTGAACAAAAATAAAGAGATTGATCATCTCCAGGCAAATGTAGTGTACTTTATTTTGAATGTGCCCTTAATAAATTTATCTTATTATTTAACCATAATATGATTTAAAAACTATTAAATATGTATTAAACAATATAATTTATTTGGATAACCCTAATATTAAACTGCAATTCAACATAAATAAAAAAAGTTATATGTTACAATTACTACTGTAAATTTAGATATGTTTAATGTTATTATGAAAATAATATTTGATAATTTATGATAAACTTGTTATGAAGATATAAGTTTTTATTTTGTAATTTAAAATGTAATGTAATATTCTTTGCAATAAGTTGTAATATTATATTGTAAACGATGAATTTTGCATTTTATTTAATTATTATGTATCATACTTTGTAGTATATTATCTAATATTTGCTCAGCCTTCAGCTGTCATCTTAATTGAGGTTTTTTTTTCTGGGTTTTCCTCAATTGCTTAAGGTTAATACCAGGATGATCCCTAGTTCGATCCCCAGAGTAGAGTAATTTTCTAGTCCTCCCTCTTTGTGGCATAATTTATATTTATGAATATATTAATGTATGTATTGTTATTTATGTATATATTGTTATTTATGTATGTATTGTTATTTATGTATGTATTGTTATTTATGAATGTATAGTTATTTATGTTTTATTATCATGTATAATTTTTTTGACGGTGGTATGGCTGAAGAGCAGGCCTGATGGCTTGAGCCTAACCACGAAATAAATGTTTATTATTAATATTATGACCAAGTGGAGGACAAAGTAATTTACTCTCTGGAAGCAAGCACGGGACCACCCCATCAATTCCAATTAAGGGCCCTAAGGCAGAGGCAGATTGAAAAATTTCAGCAAAAATTCTTAGATAAGATAAAAAGTTAGCTACAAGTTATAATACTAATAGAATATCAACATGTTGGTAATTTAACACAAAATTTTTTTTTACATGTACGAATTATTGAACTATAGATTATTCTGTGTATATTGTTTACAAATCATAAGAATTAAAATAACACTAAATTCACAATTTCTTGTTTCAATAAACGTACCCCTAGACAAAAGCCTAGAGAACCTATATAAGAAATCCGCCTCTACCCAAAGGAAAAGTGGAGAAAAACCCATCCAGGATGGGCTACAGAATTAATGTACATAACCATGCCCAAGTTGAGTACACACAAAACTAAATTAATATGAATCATAAGACACAACACAATCCTGCTAGAAAATAGTTTTTGAAATTGTTATAAGTTATTTTGAAAGTACTACAGCAGTGGTGTGATAAAGTGCAAGATAGATTTAACTTTTATTAAAATCAATAAATTCTTTTACATTGTAGAAGCACTGGTGCAGGAGGTAGCTTTTAACAGCAGATTTGAACAGATTCAATTTCATAATTTCTTTTATATTTTTGGGGAGGGAATTATGTAGAACAATTCCCAAATGATATGATCCTTTTTGGCAAAGAGTGGTTGACACTCTCAGATGGTGAATATTATTACTATTGCGAGTATTGTGTTCATACGAGACTGTTTCGTATGAAGCAAGGGTGGCACTTCAGTAATTTGGTCTTAGAAAAATTGTTTTATAAGCGTCTTCTAGGTTTTTTATGGAAAAATAACATTCTCTCTGATGATCAACATGGTTTTCGGAAATCTTTTTCCTCTACAAGTTCCATATTTTCTTTCTTAAACGATGTTACCACATCTCTAGACCATGGAGAAAATCTTCAGTGTGTTTATCCCAGGCATTCAATGTTATCGATCACGAGATTCTCCTTTCCAAATTGCATTCTTTAGGCATTCGTGGTCTTCCACATCAATGGCTAACTTCTTATTTAAAAGATGGATATCAACAGGTCAAAATATCCTATACTAAAATTAAAGCAAGTCATTGTTTACGACAGTTATTTATAGAATAAGAAAGACATCTGTTGTAAGTTGATCAGACACTATTCGCTTATGTTTGTTGTGGCAAATTTGCATACAGTCCCAAACAGGAAATACATCCTTGGAATGTAAACTGTATTAATCCAAGAATTTTGTAAAGTGAGATAATTTCAGTTAGTATCTTGTTGTAATAAAAACTGGTAATTATTATATTTTTCTTAAAAAAAAAGGATTAATAAAGAAATTCATTTATTCAATTCAGTTGATTCATATCACCAATTGGGAATAATATGTAGTATACTCTGTTCTCGTTACTACCCATCCTGGCCCGGGTTTTTCTCCGGTTTTCCTTTGGGTAGAGTTGGATTTCTTATACAGGTTCTCTAGGCTTTGTCTAGGGGCATGTTTATTGTAACAATAAATTGTGAATTTAGTGTTTTTTCAACTCTTATGATTTTTTAAACACTATACTCAGAATAATCTATAGTTTGATAATAACTTGTACATGTAAATTTACAAACATATTTGCGTTAAATTACAAACATTGACATTATATATGTATTATAACACGCAGCTAACTTTTTATCTTATCTAGGAACTTTTGCTGAAATTTTTGAATCCGCCTCTGCCTTAGGGCCCTTGATCGGAATTGATGGGATGGTCCCTTGCTTGCTTCCGGAGAGTAAATTAGTTT
>NNCF01128326.1:684620-695616 GCA_002313205.1 Laupala kohalensis | reverse complement strand
ATATTTCATAAATTGCAAAATATTCTGTTGTTTATTTTTCCCCTAGTATTTTTTATTCCTAGTAAATAAATTTGTTTAAAATGAATATTATATTATACTACGTTCATACAATGAAAAACCTCCTTAATCTGGCAACTGAATTGTACTTATTAATTAATTGTGCATGATATTTGGACTATTTTTATTCAATTATTTTTAGAGCCAATTAAAATTCTGTTAATGAAGTATTTTAGCCATATGTAGCTTATCGTAAGCAACTCCCACTTGCTAACCAAACGTAAGCATTCTAACTTTGACGATAACGCTACATGCAAGTGAGCATTTTTTAACAAACGGAAAAGATTTTTTANTGAAAGAGTAAACTAATATCTATCAAATAATATCGTCTAATAAATAAATAAAAATAAATTTACTGTAAAAAACAGTTACAAATTGCGTATGATCACGTGGAGGACAATAAACTAATTTACTCACCGGAAGCAAGCAAGGAACCATCCAATCAAGTGCTCTAAGGCGGGGGTAGATTGAAAATTTCTGCACACTCCTTGGATAAGAATAAAAAGTTAGCTACATGTTGTAATATCAATAGAATACCAAGAAATTTGTATTTAACAAAACACAATAAAAGAGTTAGTTCACAAGTACGTATTATTATCAACTATAGATTATTTGGAATATATTGTTTATGAATCGTATTATTTATTTATTTACATTAGTTTGTTTTGCGTTGTGTTCTCTTCAAAAGACATTACACGACTACATCTGCATTACAAAAAAGGAAAAAAACCAGTAATCTTCTTTATCTGTTTCACTTCCGGTCTCGTAAATTTCTCTTTGCGTATTTCAATCTCTGCTTCGTATTTTCTTTTTCTTTCTTAATAGTCCTCATCCCTGCTTCCACCCGTAGGTGTTCACCCTTGACCATTAAAATGACTCTAAATTCGAGATTAATTATTACAATAGAGCGCTGCGGTAGATTAATTATTACAATATATAGTAAGAGCCTAGACAGTCGTAAATAAAATCCAGCTGAATCGAAGGAAAACCGGAGAAAAACTCCGGCCAGTTTAGGGTTACAGAATTAATGTACACAACCGTGCCTATGTTGAGTACAGATAAAACTAAACTTATATGAATAATAAGAAACAATAATAGCACTCAGAGAAATAGTTTTGAAATTTAATCAATTATTTTGAAAGTACAAGATCAATTGACGTATTTAATATTTAAAAGAATAATTTAAAACATTAACATTTGATGGGAAATAGAAACTCATTTTAACTATTATTAAAATCAATGAATTGTTTTACACAGAGAAAACTTTACAAAAAATTCTCTTACATAGTGATAACTTAGTGAAAATCTTTTCTTGGTCGATACGATATTGGATTATCACGCTGAATTGTGTTTTTGACCAAGTTAACTACTTAAAAGCGTCTTCTGAAATATTAACTCGAATGAAAGGCATAATTTAACGATAGCATTGACCGTTTTCACGAGAAAATAATACAATCATTGATACCACCAGAAGATTTCAACTAGCACCTAGGTTCACCTCTATTGTTCGGATTAATGAAGCAATCTTTTTTCCCATCTCCAGGTCCTCAGTAAAACATACCATGAAACCCTTCACACGTAGAAAGTAGTACGAAATGTTCGGACACCGCTCGACTCGGTACTCATGAAGAGTTTTCCCTCTTCTTAAAAAGTTTCTAAGTTTTGAGTACTCCTTTTTATAAAATTGAATAATTTAAGGTTTGCAGTGAAATATTAAGGGCAAGTTATTTTTTACCTTTAATTTTCTGAATTTTTCCATACTCTTCACCACGTACAACTTCTGTATNATTTTCTGAATTTTTCCATACTCTTCACCACGTACAACTTCTGTATAGATTACTGGGCATCTTTTTCAGTTATTGTCAATGGATTTTTGTCTCTAGTTCTCACAATAAAGGCAAAGCGCTCTATGATATTTATGGAGTAATTGTGAAAGATTTGATATAATACCAAATACATTTTAAAAATGAAATAGAGAAGATACAGTAAGTTTTCATTCTGAGTAATCCTTCCATCATATTGAAAAGCTGTTCCAGATGAAAATTTATTGCTTTTCGATGGACGTTTCGATATTTCTCACATGTTATTTTTGACATGTTTTGAATGTATCAAAGATATTCTGTGTTAAAATTATCCTAATTGAGTACTTTATTGATGACAATGTGGGTGGATATTGAAGAAAAGAATAACAAAGATATGATACACAAGTAAGAAAATACTTTTATTTGAGCGATTGCAATGTTACATAGACATAATATTAAATAATAGGAAATATAATATGTAAAATTATGAATATAAATAGGAAATAAATATGACAAATTGCAATCTTTCGTAATAAATAATGCATTGGAACGATTAACAATCACTATTATGATACAATGTAAATGAATGCAGCATTAAGCATTGATTGATTTAATTATCAGAATTTTGTATGAACATTTATTATCAGAAGGAAAATGTTTGTTATTAAATGGTTCATACTTATCAGCACATCGCACAAACAACTTTCACGCAATTTCGTAATACTTTTTAGCAAAACATCTCAAATGGTGTGTGTTGCATTTTCTTTGGTGATCACTTGTAATAAGCCGAGTCAGGTAAGTATCCAGTTTCGTAAGGGCGACGGGAGACAGTCTGTTCTTTGTAGAGTTTCAACCGTTTTCATTTGGAGAAATAAATAGAAGGAAAATTATGAAATGTTATTTGACTGATTTCCTTCTTCTATTTACCGTGTTCCTAAGAGAACGTTCGAAGACCTGAAGGTAGGTCCCAGACCCCCTGGATACAGTTCTGGACGCAGTATTATGATCTATTTTATAATGTTGAACAGGACGGAATCAGTGCGAGGTAGCAACAATTCACTAGAAACGTTAGTTCACGATGAAACTTGAGCATTTCCAGTGCTGACTCGTGAGGTGTCGTGTCAGACCCTAACTGAGTCCCAGGAGCTGCAAGACGCCGCGCTCCGCCGCTGCGATGCTATAGATCCTTTCGGCGGCGGGGAGGCGACCCACGAGGTACGGGCGAAGGGCTGCTAACACGACTGGTCCATGTCCGATGCCGGCGAACGCTAGCGTCGCGTCACGTCCGGCATGGTCCAGGAGCACTTCCTCTCCACCAGGATGCTGGAAGGAAGAAAGAAACGATTTATTAAACTCCACTGCCAACTTCGTGAACAAGGGAGAGGTTTTCTTTCAGGAAAAGAAAGAATTTACTTCTTAAACATATGAAACATGTTCAAAGTCAAATAATTTAATTATCAATATTATTTTCAAAGGGGGAAAGACCATAGAGACATTTATTTCAATTAAATAGTCGTTACCTGCCAGAGGAAGTCGGTGAGGTCGTAGACGCGGTTGTACACGACGACCCAGCAGTCGTTGATGTGATCGTGCCACGCTACTTGAGCCAGGCTGACTTCGGGCAGGTCTGCGTCGGAAGGAGCGGGCTTGGGGGTGACGGCGACGGCGGGGGTGGAGACGGGTGTGATGGAGGCGGGGGTGGACGTGGAAACGGGTTCCGGTGTCGCCGGTCCCAGTCGCAGGGCAGCCACTGCTAGCGCTAATGCGTCACCCGCCAGAGACAGGAGTCCACGTTGAGGCGTAGCGGCGCTCGGGACGACGCCCTCTTCAGACACCAGAGACTTCAGCATCTTGGAGATCTACGACGAAAACGAAGAACCATTTAGTTATACAGAATGCTAACGAAGTATTCGAAAACATAGTGTAAGAGAAAAGTTGAGACACGTGAAAGAAATATAATACAAAATTCTACATTTGCAGTTCAGAAAAAATATTAGTGAGGCTTAATGTCATACAGTTTAATGTAACCTGCTATATACTATAATGAAACGAAGTAATTATTACCAAGTATCTGCGTGGAGTAAGATTAGGAGATCAAGAGGTGGATTGTCATGTGACGTACTCCGCATGGAAAAGTTTCTTCTGATCCCTCTCCCATAACAAAATCACTTTTACTTACAAAAGGCTTAGGTAAAACTTAAATGAAAGAGAACTTCAGATGAAAAAGTAAAACATTAATCTCAGTTTTTCTTTTCAATTCTGTAAGCTCTGCAAATTTTGATTGGAGAATATTTTTGTAAATCTCATAACATTCAGTGAAATTTAGAACGTAGAACACGGTGGATGAAATGACACTTTACTGCAAAGTGCTTCTGATCGCACAAAATTAAACAAACCACGTATCTAATATTACGAAATTTTTATTTCAAATGTCAATATCAAAGATATCAGTGTTTAATTTTTTAATTTCTTATTTCACAAAAAATATTCACTAGATTGTGCATTAAAGCGAGTAAGAAATTCAGTTCGTCTGATGCGGAGAAGGATATCAGAACTATGGGAGTTAACGAACAGAAACGAGTGAAATGAATAGCGAGATTTTGTGTTCTTATAAGGCTTTCAACTAGTAAGTCTTCCTGTGTAAAACGATTTTCTCGAAACAATAGTTTAATCACAAACAACACTTCCGTTTTTCAATGGAACATAACACAAGGTCTCGTAATCACGAATATTTAATTCCTGTTGTGAAATCGTGGTACTCGACTAACCTGTATCAGTTGACGAAGCAGAAAATCCTTGTAACTAGGTACACAATCCACAAGAACCGGCGAACTCGAACACAAATCCACGAGGGCGCCTGCTACGAATCTTCCGTTTAGAACTTGACAGCACAGATAGCGAAACGATGAAGCGAAGACTGACTGTGAAGCGAGAGTATGCTGCTGGAGAGAGAATGTGAGTTTAAGTACTCCGCGGCGTAGAGGCGACGGCGGTGGTGACGGAGATGGCTGACGAAACGCTAGCATTCAATTCACCATTGCCTCCCTCCGCATGGACGGTCGGACGGCCGACCGGCCCGCAAGCAGACCACTACGCCTGGTACAGCTTGCTGACGCCACCAGACCACGCTTTACATTATGCTGCGGACCGCTTTTTACACCTGTCATCTCAGTTTGCATCAGAAAATGATAGCGTTGTCTCTTCAGCTTCCAAGTATTCGTTTCAGAGATAGAATACCACTTTTATGTAGAACAACATGCTACTTTAGGGATGCAAATATTGTTTTAAATTAATAACAGAGTTATGATCACATAATCTGTATTTTTATTCAGATATGTTTCGACAATTATTCTAGTTATAATTTGTTCTCAAAAACATTAATTTTTACTGACTTGTTAAGAATATTTGCTGACGTATTGTTTGTTAGCTTTAGAAAAATTGATAAAATCAAATCGGTACTCGAAATTTAAATTTAGAAACATTGTTTTTCATCTATTGATCATAGATCACATTTCGGAAAATATGCCAAAACATTTCCAAATAAAAAAATAATTCAGCTTAAATAAAATATACTGAGATAAAAAGTATTAAGACTGACCAGCTACCACAGTATATCTGCTACATCTATCCTCTGCAAATATTTTATGTTTGAATGAAGACAATTATTCGATTAAAATGTGTTAAAACATGGAATTGAATGTTTCTACAGCAGACCTGACTGAAAAATCAAACCAGAAGCGGTGAAGTACTGTCTTTAATATATTTCAGAAGATTAGTTCTATTTTTTCAACCAAGAACGAAATACAGCTAGTAATATTGCACTTTGGGGATAAATTTTCTTATTATTTTGTTTACTCAAATTAAGAAGTTTACTGTCGATTTCCTTAACCAAAGTAATACGATTTCCTGTTCAATGCACTTTTCCCCACATCAACTTAAAATATTAGTTGATAACATTATTTTGTCTCGTGTATGTGTCTAGAAGCCTGAATAAATCTATACGGTACTTCGAGCTATCCTGTTCTACTTGTATGATTTACCGTAGGTGTAAATGGACTTTTAGTTACAAAAAAATAATGTTTCAAAATGATTCTACCAAAAACATTTATCTATTCAAAGTATTATATTTATAACATAATATTGTGTATTATAACATGGATACTGAAAGTTAAGTCCGAATACTTTATGCATTGACTTGGGTAGGAGAGAAATCAAACTCAAGTAGCAAAAGTTACCACGTGTGCAGCGCTTCGAGCAGCCTTGGCCAACAGGATGGTATCTAAGATACAGTTTTAGTTATCGCTAGGATGCCACCTACTGACCTGGCGATAACTAAAAAATGAATTGTGTTATATTTGAGAAACTGAAATTATCTGAAGTTCAATCAGAATTATATGAAGAGGGCTCCGAATATAAATTATTTCTGAGATGGCAATTGAAATGGGATTAATTTCATTGAAGCTGATGAACACACAAATTGGTTTCAGATTTGAGTCTTTGGTTAAATAACATAAAAAAGAGGTGGGATACTAAAACATTGTGCCTTGATTTTTTGTGTTTGTTCATGATAACTACTTTTCTGAGGTATTGGGACGTCTGGAAATGTATATTTTTTTCTTATTTTCATTCCTATTCTCAGCACAAGTAATCACAGATTCCGTTAGCTTATATTCCTTTCGCCATTATGTAGGTACTTTATCTGTTAGCAACCTTTGTAATTTTATAATATTTTTTACGCATTCCCAAAAAATTATTCCAAATGTATGTTCTTTTCTTTACAGAATTTTCATTGTTTTTGTTACAAAATAATCCCATCCTCGTTAGTTCATTTATATATTCTTTTTTCTCTCTTCTGAATCGTTAATTTGACTTATGAAATGGGGTGATGTTGTGACGGCCCAAAAACGGGGTGGATTTTACGTGCAATTAAACTTTCACACAGAGAAAGATAAAAAAATTTATTTAAGCTATTTTCAGAAGCATGTTTTGTAATGTCTACAGTGCTGGTCAAAATGTTTCAGTCATTCAATATCCCGACGTCGCATTTGCCTTATTTTAAATTTGCAAGCGACTAACGTAAACGGAGGATCAATGAGTAATCCCGAAGTTGTTAATTGAAAATTCATGATCAGTCCCTATACACGCCAACCCCCTATCGCCTCTTGGGAAGGAAATGCAATGTAAAAATTATCGAAAAATACATCAGTGATCAGTTTTTAGCGTCGCTGAGCTGATGTAGTGACATTCTGATAACGTGTGTCTAAATTCAGCTCCCATGGGGAATGAGACACACCTAGCCTCTTTTGGGAAAGAGGTGGAAATGGCGTGACAAGTAAAAATAATCGAAAACGAGCGAAATTGGAGTTGAATACAGTAATTTTGGGCCGATGAAGAAATATGCCATTCTCGATGCCGCTTAAATCCACGATCAACCTCCATACACACCATGCACCCCTACGGAAGGGTTTGGCATATAATGTTTATGAAAAATTACAAATCCGCGATGACAATATAGTTTCATATTATTATCCTCCCGAGGCAACTGGCTGCGGTGCTAGTTAATTAAAACGCTTGTAAAATCCAACCTATTAATCCAAATTTTACGACTGAAAAATAGTTTTCATCTTTCTTAAATACACAAAACAAACAACACGTTATCTGTAAATTTTAGCTCTATCGGAAACAAGTATCTGATGATTAATGAGGGAGTTGGACACTGACATAATCGCACACGACTATCGAGTTTGTACTCATTCGACAAATAAATAAACAAATTCTAACACTAATAAAGTAAACGTTAAAACATTTTTAAAACAAGCTTTTATACAAAAAGTACTGTATAAAAATTAAAAAAATATTCAGTAAAACTGAAAATAGAAAAATTACGACAAAAATTCCCTACCTTGGTCATTCATCAATGTTGCTAATAATTATATGATACATAAACATATTTATTTTTTAAATATAAAAAATATATTTAAAAGCTTGAAGGTTTTTTCATAAAATTTAAAATAGTAATAATACTTGCGACGCTTGACGCCCCAAAATTTTAAATATTTGTATTTCATATTTTAAAAATATCTACGTTTATGTATCCTCTAAGTATTTGCACATTTCCTAAGGCTTTTTTCAGAAATTTTAAAGTAGTACTAGTCAGTATGTCGCTTGTCGCCTCAAACAGTTAAAGTTTTCTGATTTTCTTTTTTTGAACACATTTTTTGACAATTTTGTTATTTTCAATTTTACGGAACATTATTTGTACTTTTTATTCAAAATATTGTTTTAAAAAGTTTGTTACGTTTATTTTATTGTTCTATGTCCAAAACAACATTATCCATTTTCGATCCTTGTAAGTTATGTGCTCTGATCGCAAAGACAAGTGGTAACTGACGCCTCGTACATTTCCCATAACCTTTTTTGAATGATGCTGTCATTGAAACAACTGGAATACCATTATTCATTAATGCTCCTCCAGGTACAAAACCCTGCTCAAAATTAACTGAGGAACTTCTCCATAATGCACTTCGTCATCAACATTAAGCTCGTTTTCAATATTGATAAGAGTTCATCACAAAATCCACTAAAACAGAAAAATAATTACTTTAAAATGTACGACAAAATGACTTGTTATATTAACTTAAGTCGGTTGTTTTGTTTTTCTTTTTCTTGGATGTCAACAAAAGTGTCTACTAACCAGGTTACATTAATAATTTTATTTCAGCTCTGTATTCTAAATTAGATTATTAGTCTGAACCTTTTATGTTTTCCATTGGCACCTCATTTATAAAAATACGTGAAAAATTGTAGAAAGAGCGTGTTTACATCAGCCGAGTTCACAATGGTATTCACTTCGTTCCACCCCGAATACGACTATCACACATAGACATCTGAGACGTATATTTATGTACCTGATAAAATTGATTATAAACTCTCTTTCTCTATTTCCAATTTCTTAAACATTAAAAACAAAATATTTTTTGATATTTTTTTAAATTTATACCTAAACTATACATTCTGGGTATTCAGAACGCAGAGATTCTACCCATGTTTAATTTGTGACCCCCTCTTTCCTCTCTTTTTGTCTTCAGAAGATGATAGGGACTTCCCATCCACAAATTTTTATGAATTAAATGGTGAATTTCATGAAGCAAAAATGCGACAGCTTCATAAGGACGCGTGGATTCTAACGCGAAAGCTACACTGTACGAGTATCTAAACAATTATAAACCAGAACGACAAAATCAATATCAGTAATAGGTAAGTAATAATATTCAGTAAGTAAAAGTACACGGAGGATTAGCTTCAATAAGTATTACAAACAAAATTTTATCAAAATATCTTGTGTATATACCTAATCTACTCTATCACCCATCTGTATAATTTTACGACTATTTTATTTTCACTTATGTAAACTTTATTTCTTTTTAATGTACCTGTAGAACGTAATACTTTGATCTTAAGGCGTCAGCGTGTTAGATTTCCTTTTTCTGGATTTCCCTCCATCACTTAAGGGACTAACAATACTTGGATGGTTCCTTGCTTGTTTGACCAGACGTATCTTTTATTCTAGCCGTCTCCTCTCCATATTAATATTGTGCACATCAGTTATTTATCAAAAACTAAGAGGAAAGGAGACCTTATGATCCAAGCCTCGTCACCAGTTAAGTCATTTATTTATTTATCAAAAAGATTATTTGACAGTACCCTAATTTCTTTGAATTCAATGTCATTTCTTCCTCTCGGGAACCACAATAAAGTTTTTTGTCACTCAAGACTTCTTCGATTACACGAATCTGTTACGGGTGAACGGGTGTGTGACCGGAATGGGAGGACGTAAGTGGGTAACCGCAGCGTCACCCTGTGCGGCCCTGCCACTCATGGTCTTGTGCTTCCAGCTCTGGATGCTCTCTCTCTCTCTCTTTCGTATGTGAAGGACGGAACGTTGTGTTTTGACAGGCAGCGATCCACGCCTCCACCATGATGGTGCTCTTCGTGGATGGTCGCATGGTGAATTTGGTATACAATGCTTCCTGCAACAAAAACATTTAAAACGCCATGTCCGCCGGAAACCGGCGACTTAGGCACTCATGTTTGGTTTAAACGGGATATAGAGTATAAATGAAGGGAAGGTGAGAAATTCATGTTGTAGGTGTAGAGAAAGGAGTTAAGTTGAAGAAGTGTGCTACGGACAAAGAGTGTGAGTACGGAGTTTTAGAATATCTGAAGGATATTTCCGAACTGCAGCAGGATTGACTCTGCGTGAGAGGTGGCGGGAGTATTTTTTTAAAATGTTGTCAGGGGAGGGTTCGTGGAATGCCTTCCGGAGGTGTTTCTGGGTGAGGGACGGAAGCCTCGCGAAACCTGCTACGCGCGGTGCCGTCGGCAACTAGTGATCATCGGAGTGGGGGGAAACGAGCAGAAGAAAACGGGACTAGCAGCAGCAGCGTCTGATGCAAGTCTCGCCGCAATGTCAATGTTGGACTCGTTGCGATCTGATGTAATCTGTAGAAGCGACTGAGAAGCCCAGCTGTTCGCGGTGTGGGGGTGGGGTGGAGTAAGAGGGGGAGAAGGCGTCTCGAGAGACGGCCAGACGCCGTGCAGTCGGCACCGGAGGGTCGCCGTTCAACACGAGTTGGAGATGAGAGTTTCAATGACTTGGAAGCGTCATTGCCTCATTTCGAATGAAGGAGAGAATGTTTTTGAGGGGAGGGGAACAATTAACAGTGCGTCAGAAACAAAAACGAAAGGAATAATTTTTGTTTAGAGATATCTCACAATACGTATTGAAAATTGAAAATAAAAATTGAAAGAAGTATTAAATATTTGGGTATATGTTACTAACGAATGACCATTTGTCGTAAACACAGAAGGGATACAGGGGGGACTCGTGTGTTTCAACGAGCATGAAGATTAATGATGAAGTATGATTCTTTGTAAAACACGCTTCAGATTCACAAATGCACATTTATTACAATTGAACAACATATATACATATACTTTCCTAAATTTACAAAAGCAGAATTACAAGATTGATCCTGGATTGACAAAATTGAAGTTAGTTGTTGTGAGCAACCAACACTCTGAGAACAACTTTTTCTACAGAGTTTGAATATATTTGAACATAAACAATTGTTTAT